>PVIA01003258.1:0-42677 GCA_004024845.1 Tonatia bakeri | reverse complement strand
ATCTGATGGGAACTCCTTTGTATGTACTTTATTATAAAACTAATTAATCCAAAAATTAATTATTCTGTCTCTGAAAGATTTAGAACTGATGCAATGAACACTATAAGCATATAACATTGCTGAATTCACTTTCCTTCTTAGAATCTCCTGTGTCAGGCACTGAGGTCACTACTACACACCCACTTACTCCTTCTTTATGACTCATAATCCTTATTTTGTTAGAACAGCAATCTGTCCAGTTAAAATCTTGTTTTTCCAAGTCCATTCACAGGTATATTTTGAGGTATATATTGCTATTTGACCTAATTCTGTCCTACATAACACAAGTGAAAAATTGGGAATTCTGAAGAAGCCTTTGCCTTCCTGATAAAAAGAAACAGATAGGACTGGCAAATCCCTGTGCCCTTTCTTCCTGCTGTGAAAGTGGATGTGATATCTGGAGCTCCAACTGACATTTTATGTCCATGAAGTGGCAAATATGAGAGATGTTGAATTTCATATCATTGAACTGCTGAACCAATGCTGGTAACACAAAACTCCAGGTCTCAAGTTTTGTGGGACATATAGTTGTGTTCTTAGGTAGATATCTTTGTTTCCTCTCCCTCTCTAGACTCTCCCTAGGAGAATGTATATCTAATCTTCAATGATTCATGCCATCATTTCAAAGTGCTACTAGACATTTCTATCGAGTTTTTTCATAAAAATCTGAAAATTAGGTGTAAATATAGACTCATTATTTTCACCTGCTCAAAACCAAAAACAAAATGTCTGTATTTTCTTTTTGAGTTAATGGCACCATCATTTACTCCACTGCTCAAATGAGAAACCCAGGAGTCATCCTGATTGCTACTGTCCCTGTAATTCATGCATCTTATCATTCATTAAGACCTAGCTGCTTTGATCTAGCTAATATCTCTTAGGTGTTTGCTCTTATTTTGTTCCTTCTGCTGCCACTTAAATCCATTGGTTGATCACCAAAACTCCAATTTGCCCTCTTTTTTCCAATCACCTCATTATCATCCATTCATACTTGTTCTGTCAGAGTGATTTTTCTAAAACTTGGATATAATCTCACCACTTTCCCCTTTGAAAATTTTCATACAGATTTTTGTAGCTATAAAATAAACTCCAAATTGCTTGGTATGGCAAACAAATTCCCATGATCCATGACTGGCTTTCTGTTCTGCTACATTGTTAGCTAACACTCAATCAAATGGCAAGATTCCTGGGTGACAGTCTGCAGGTTTTTATTGTTTTACTTGAAGTTAAGTGCACAACTAATACATAATTACTTATATAATTATGTATGCAAATAAAGAGTAAAATTAAGAGACAGTCTTAAACTCTCAATTCCTCTTAACATTTCCCAGGAACAACATCTATCAAACACTGAAAGTGGATTCCACCATGTTCTATCTTCCCTTCTGATTACCGTCTTTCTGTTTTCTCCAGGAATGGCTTTCTTCTTTTGAGTGGTGAACTCACATAGACCTAACTGTCTAGGCTCTAATGTCATCTCTACGAGAGAATATTTACTCAATTATGTGACACTGTAGAGAAAATGTTTTCATGTTTCTCTAGGTTTGGGGTATTCTAGGCAAAGAAAACTGGAACCTGGGTTAACGGATATGCCTTGAATGTGAAAGAATGATTGGATAGATAGCAATCACCAGCTATATATATATAGAGAGATTTATCTTCCCAAAGCTATATGCTTGTATTTCAAGGAGAAATAAAACCCAGGAGCTGTCCACTTATATTTCAAATTCAAATTTACATTACATTTCCAAATTGGAAAATATTTGCAATACACTGAGGGAGTGGCAGCAGCTCTATAGCAGATTCCATATGCACTTCAAGATCCATAATTTTGGAGTTCTTCTTCTATGCTTCAAACCACCTTTGTACACCAGGTATTACTATTGGCTCTCATCATTTTGTCTCAGATGGGGGGTTGGGGTTTAGGGAAATAGTCTGTTTTTGATCCAGAAATCTTATTTTTACTTTGAGGATAATATAAATAAATATAGGTATTGGGAACTGCCCTGACTAGTTTCATAAGCTGTAACCCCCCCATGGCTAAGGCTGAGTGAGCAACATTGAAACCATAAGACACTAAGGAGATAAAGCTTATCTCCCTGTCAGGGTGCTGCCTTTGCCCCCTTTACTTCACCCTGCCTGGCCCCCAATGCATGATCAGTTAGCCAATGATAGGTAAGATTCCTCAAGGGAGGGAAGACCTAAGACAGGCACTATTACAGGGGGCCCTTGGGAAAAGACTTGAGGGTCTATAGCAAAAGTGGGTGATGGACCCTGGCCCTTCAGCTTTGAAATAGTCCAAGTCCTCATTCTGTCTGCAAGCAGTCTCCTAATCTCTTGGCTGCCTTACTTCCACTGCCTGATTTAAGCCTGAAACAATGACAGAGGGTGCTGCAGCCCTGTGCTGGAAAGGGTAGGTTCCTCAGGGCAATCAGGCCTAAGAAAGAATACATAAAATACTGTGAAACATGCTTTGCTAAGAATGCTCTCAGTTAAATGATAAGGGTCTGAGCAGGAAATGAGTTTGTTTCCCAAAGTTTTGTAGCTCTTAAGGTAACAGATCCTGACTCAGAATAAGCCCTCATAATTCTTTGTATGCTATCTATTGTTTGATTCTTACTGCCTGACAATGATTAATGAGCTTTACCTGTATTCCTGTGCAAAATGAACCCAATAAAAGCCCATTGAGGAAAAGGCTCTTGGCCCTTCTCCTTTGAGAGTTTGGCCACCTTTCCTCCCCAAGCAGACCATGTCTTGATAGACTTATTCTCATCTGTGGTGGCCTGGGGGGGAAGGCCCTGTGGCCACAGCCCCCCTACATATAGGTATTAGAAATTTATCAAATTGTCTGAGCAAATTAAGTTTTTTTTACTCTGTTCTCCTATAAGCACTTGCTCATACCTCTATCAATGAGTTTACCAAATTGGTTTATCAATTAAAAAAAATTGTTGTCATTAATGTTAGTTACAAGTTAATAGAAGCTGCCATCTATTTATCTTTGAGTGACAAGTTACTTGCATGTTCCTACTTCATTTGGAAATAATAAATAATTGAAAAATAAAAGTATACAAATAACAAATGTTTAGTTATAATTTAATTCCTTGGGAATATTCTACCATGCTTCCAAATAAGAATAAAATTGGCATCATGTATCTTTATAGCCTGCTTTTTGTTTCCATAGAAAACAAAAGTTTGTATTAAACTTATAACTAAAGCTTATATCAAATGTATATTACATTTATTTATAAAACTCAGACAAAAAGAAATCTATCAGCTATGTGACATCCTAAGGCATTGCGCCAAAATGGGGGGCGGGGATCTGAAGAGGAGTCGGATGAGCAGGAAAAGGCAGAGACATAACAATAACCACCCACTCCCCAAAAATATCAAAAGAGAAGATGCTTCTGAATTTTGGGTGGCAGAAATAGAAAGACAGTTCTCAAATTTACTTCAATAATAAAAAATACTTGAATAATCATTGTAACCAAGGTAACAATATAAAGACTTAAGAAATAGTTCTTTCTTTATAATTGTTTATATTCCCATATTTAACTTAAAAATTCTATTTTTGTTTTTGTGCAGAGTAGAAATCAAGTAGAAATATGAGTGGAATGATTTAAAAAAAATTCTACCTTGAGGTGGTTTTTCTGATACTTGAAATTAAATTTCAACTGTTATGGCAAAATAACTATATGGATTATATAAAAAGTTAACATATTTTTAGATCTGTGACTGCAAAATGGAGTGGATTAAGGAAGTATGTCAATGAAAGCCCCCCTTTTTAATAATTGGATCCTCTCTTTGAAAAAAGTCATTGACTTTACTACAGAAAGATTATTAGGAAATTTGTGCCACTCACCCACCAGCCTAATCATTATTGTCAGGAAGTCAATTTGAGATCACAGGTCACAGTTTTAAATTCAAGTGTGGCATAGGGAATTTAATCAATAAACGTATGCATACAGAAAAAATATGCTGCAGGCAAAGCTATTTTAGTAATACCTTTATTTATACTGGCTTAAAATTATTCTGGAAATGTGTTTAAGTGAAGATAATATTTGGTTTGAGTGAATTTTAAATTAACCTGTGTTTAATATGAGAAATTCTTCCATAGCTTATTAGTATCAGGCCTAAATACTTTGAATTTTAGTTTTTGCTTCAGTGATTCTCTGGAAACCATTTCCTTGAAAGTCACCAATAACCCCCTAATTGCTGAATCCAATGCCCTTTTTCTGGTCTCATATTCTTCAACATTACTGCATCACTTAATGCTGCTCACGCCCCCTATCTGTCACACAATAAAGTGAATTTAAGACTGTGTACCCTTCTACATATTTCTCACTCTGTGTACTATTTATGTCTTTTTGAAATCTTTCTAGCAATAAATTTAATCATGGACTAAGTAGAGTTAATAGAGAGTTAATTAGCTATTGTATTATGCAGGCTTTTGGAATACCTCTTTTTCAAATATAAGCAACCATAGGGGATTTATAACAGAATCAAAGGGAAACATACACAGAAGTAATTTGTTAGATCAGAGATTGGCAAACCATGCCAGTCTACTGACTCTTTTTGTAAGTAACATTTTATTTGAACACAGCCATCTCTGTTTATTTACACATTATCTATGTCTGTCTTTTTTGCTACAAGGGCAAAGTTGACTGGTTGCCATAAAGACCATATGTAATGCAAAGCCTAACATATTTACTACCTACCTTTATGCAGAAAAAGTTGACAGAATGCGGGGCTTGGGGGCGGTTAGAGGATTAATTAAGTGTCCTAAAAAGGGGACCATTAATTTTTTTTGAACAAAATAAAAAGCATCACTATTGCAAAGTTTTATGATAAGACAGGAAAATGGTGGGGGACTAATTGTAATCATAAGATTCTTCTAGAGATAACTATTTAGGTATAACTTTCCTTTTTTGGCACCTTCCTCAAAATTCAATGTGTGGGCCCACATATCTTGTTACCTATAAAGATTCTCAAGGACCTCATGCCTTCTCATCCACTATTCTGACTTCAGGAGTGCACACAAGCATGTGGCACTCCATCTAGGACAGATACCTTTTCCTTAGGATCCAAGTGTGGACAAGAAGGAAAGGCATGGGCAGTGATATATGGCACCTTCTCTTATAACTAGTGCATCCCAATACATTGGTCTTTATTTGAGAGTCTGTATGTTTTGAATAAAGTTGATCTACTTTATTTCACAGTAGAAGAATGCTAGAAACCTTACCAAAGTGAAGTTTCTACAAGCCTTGTTGCTTGTAATTTCTTCTTGAATCCCATCATACCTCTCTTGTCCTTATAATAACTAATTCTCCTATCCAACCATTACTTGGGCTAGCCTAAGTGGGTTTGTCTCTCTTATAACCAAAAGGTATTTGAGTAAAATGGACTTCCACTGATACAAAAGAAACTGCAGAATCATAACAGACTCTTGACTTTTCTACTTTACATGAAAGAATATCAGAAAAAGTGTACATAACTGGAAGTTTAGCACAATCACATTTATCTTTGTAAGCTCAGGCAAGAAACAACCAGCATTTATTTCTCACAATTCTGTAAGTCAGGAAGTATAAAATCAAGGTGCCAACAGAATGCATTTTAAAAAATATATATTTTATTTATTTATTTTTAGAGAGATGGGAAAGGAGGGAGAAAGAGAGACAGGGAAACATTGATGTGTGGTTGCCTCTCTCACATCCCCCACTGGGGACCCAGCTCATAACCCAGGCATGAGCTTTGATTGGGAATTGAACCAGAGACCCTTTGGTTTGCAGGCCAGCACTCAGTCCACTGAGCTACACCAGCCAGGGCAGATTAAAATCTGATGGGGGCACTTTTTTGGATTGTAGTCAAGTGCCTTGTTACTATGTCCTTATATGACCTTTCCTTGTTCAGTGTGGGAAAGAGATTACTCAGTGTTTCTCTTTTTATAAGGGCACCAAAGTCACTGACATATAAATGAACAAAGAAAATGTGATAAATACGTACCATGGAGTATTTTTAAGCCTTTAAAAATGAAATAAACTCTACCATATGCAACATCTATAAATCTTGAGGATATTATGCTACATGCAATAAGCCGATGACAGAAAGACAAATGCTACAGCACATCAGTATCTAAAATAATTAAACTCAAAGAAGCAAAGAATAAAATTGTGGTCACCAGGGTTCAGGAGAAGGAGAAATGGATATATAGTCTTAGTTATGCAAGATGAGTAAGTTCTAAAGATCTGAGATCTGCTGTACAACAGTTTACAATAATGCATTATATGCTAAAAATGTATTTAGAGAATAGATCTCATGTTAAGTGTTTTTACCACAACACAATAAAGTTTAACAAAGTTCAGTAATAAATTGGAAAGTGATGGTGCTGTAAGTGAAATTCAAATTGAACATAAATGGAATTTGAGATGCAAAACTATCTGTGTGAATGTTGACAATGCCTCTCTTCCAGAGACTAGATAGGCAGCCAGAGGTGCTTCAGCGAAGGCAAACTTGCTGACATAATGAGGAAAGTGGTTGTGAAGAAAGGGGAATTGAAGTTGGCAAAATACTCCACATTAGACACCCTCAAAGACATTTCATTACATTGAAAGCACAAAGAATAAATTGTTGGATGCAGATCCAAAGTTAGAAAGAACTATGACAATTACAAAGTTATGTAAAGATGCATTTTCCATAGCATAACTTATATAACAAGAAAAAGGCAAGGACTGTTTAAACCACTCTTGATCAGGGTTTATTTTTTTAAGCCCTTTTTTTTTTCATTGTTTTTCAACTACAGTTGTCCCCATTTCCCCCCCACCACTCTCCCCTGCCACACACTCCTCTACCTTCCACACTCACCGCCCCCCCCCATCCCATTGTCTTTGTCCATGGGTCTTTTATAGGAACCCTTTACAAGGTTTCGAGGAACCTTCCCCTTCTTTCCCCCATGATCCCCCACTCCCTTCCCCTCTGGTTACTGTTAGTTTGTTCTTCATTTAAATGTCTCTGGTCAATCAGTTTTTTATAAAGTAATAAAACACTAAATCTCAGTGTTTCTGGTGTTTTAAATTACAGTCTACTAAATAAATATTGGTTTTCCTATTATTTTTAATTTTCCTATTCATTTATGACAGACAGTAGGGGAATTTTTAATGTTTTGTCTAAAACTTCTAAGGGTCTTGAGACAATCATTGTTTTTCTTATTAAAATTTTTACACAATTTAGCTTGCATGGCCATTTTCACAGTCTGGTACCATCTCGCAAGGAAAGGACTGCTTGTGTTAGTTTCAGTGAATTTTACTGAATATATGCTATAATAATTTTCAACACAAATACTAATAGTATTTGTAGTATTTCATTATATGTTATTTGGGCAGTCAAAAGAGCTAAGGAGAACATCTGACTGGAGTTGATCCTTTGGTGGATTTTCATATGACCTTAAACTTCTCTGTGCTCTATAGTAAGATATTATTCATTTTAGAAGCATAGTAATATTTAAAAATAAAAGAGCATGAAAAGAGCTCTAAAGGATTACATAAGCTAGTTGTCATTTTAGTAGCAGTGACATTCTAAAGCTCAGAGTCCAAATGACTAGAATCCTAGTATCTGAACCTCAGCTCACTTTCTGTACTCTCAAATTTCCTGAAGTCTGTCTTTTCTCAGCCCTTCCCCACAAGTCTCATTTCTCCTTCCTCTTTCTTCCCTCATTACTTCCCTCAACTCTTTTCCACCTAATTGGCTATGGAATATATCCATATATTTATAATTTTTTCAAATTTAACATATATTCTCTTATTTGACAAAATTTTGATTCAACATCTATTATCATAAACATCATACCCTTGTTCAGAATATTTAATAATTTCTAATTCTCTCTCTTTTACACATACAAATCGACAAAATAAATAACATATCAGAATAAGTGCTTTTCTTTGCATATAACCCTCGGTTTATTTTTTCCTTATGTTTTTATGGCACTGGAATTATGTGCATGAAATGAAACTCATTTCCCAGCATAAACTCTTCAATACGTAAAGAATTCTCTTGATACACAGGTTAGAAAGATCTTAATTGCATACATCAATCTGGGTTCAGTTCATCACAATCTCTAAATCCTACAAACATAATTGGCTTCTGGGAACATGTGTAATATTAACTCTCTGAAACAATTCTCTGTGCATTTTGGCAAGCAATTATGTTTCTAATTTATTAATTGAAAGGACAGAGCCATGAAAAAATATAAACATTGAAATGCTAACTATAAATTCAATTTCAATATATAAAAAATGGTATGATATGTGATCACATATTCCAGAGAAAATACACCATTTGTTTGCTAGTGCGGTTTTAAGGGGGAGGGGCGGGCACTCTGCATGATAAATTGACAAAATTTGCATTTCATACTCTGGTTCATATGACTTCGAGCCTGTTTTTGTTTGAGGGGACAAACTTTAATTGTGTCTAAAATCTCTTCAATTTCCAAATATATATGGTTCCCTGAATAACTTCTATAATTAATTATGAAAATAATATTTTTCTCAGCTTCCACACACTACCCTAAGCATTGTTTAATTTAGTAGTATACCTCAAATAAAATCTAAACCAAAATTATAAAGCAAAATGCCTCTAGTTAATTTTCCCCTTTTAATATATCTTGTAAAAGAAACTGCTTTTAATCTAAGGTTTTCTTTAGGTTGAATTCTATTAGAGGAAATTGGACTGACTGATCTGGGTAGTGAAGTTTATCATTACCCACAGAAAATGGACAATGAAATGTGATTAGGCTACATGTGCCCATCATTGCCTTTTTCAAGAACAACCTTGTATAGTAAAGCCAGGACTCAATGAATCAATAAGAGTAAAAGCAAAATTGGAGGGTTGTCAAATCAACTTAATTCCTCTCTTCTGATCAAGTGGTGTCCAATCGCCTAACACACAATGCTAATAATCAAATTAAATTGCTTTTGACTCTTTTTACCCAGAGTCAAAACATAAATCTGACTGTAACATTTTATATACTCAACTTGGAAAAGCCACTAATACATGGAGGTATACTAGAAATAAATGCTTGTTGCATTCTCAGGATGAGGCAGAGGACAAAATTACTTTTGATTATGCTCTTAAACTAAATTGAACAATTAAAATAATAGGTTTCATTCATCCATTCAACAAATATCTCAAACTTGAAGGTCTTTGCAAGTATCAGCATATTAATACGGTTACCCCTTTCAATGACATTTCTTTTGCAAAAAGCAGGCATTTTTCACTATTTGCTGCTGTTAAGACCTAAATATAGCATTCATTCAATTGGATCACATTCTTTGCCACCTGGCCTCTAGGTATCTTTCTAACGGGCTCCCTTAGCAATTTATAACTCAGCTCTAATAACACTGTGCAATCATTTATTGTGTATGCTAATTGATAGAAATTATGACTCAGTATTCTTTCAAATATAAATGTCCAGCACAATGATGTTTAATGAATGAATGAATGATTATAAAAAAAATAATGTTACAGATATAGCATGCTCTAAGATTGTGAGGATGTCTCTATAGAGATAAGATTGGCCTTCAAGATAAAGAAAGCTATTTTTAATTGCTTCTTAAGGGGAGAATTATTTTTTGTAGTATTATAGGAACAATAAACATAAATCTGAGGCTTCACTAATCACATTTATCCTGAAACAAAATTTCATTCAGGAAGATGATTGAGATGTCCTCAAAGGAAGCAGTTTCCAGTATGGATTCCAGGAAGAGACAAGAATCCTAGCGGATGCTACATTGCTTCTCTTCACACATTCCAAATGAGTTTATCCAGATTGTTGGGGCCCTGCCTGCCTTCAGGGGATTAAGAGAGAGAAAAAAAACAGATGGGTACTCAGTTCAAATTTTTCTTTCCCGGGAAATACACCTATACTTGTAACTATCAGGATAGTTTTTCAGCTGGTGGTTTGCATGAAGTTTTAACAAAAGAAAGGGTGTGTGTGGTCAAAGGTTCAAGGTGAAGGAAGAAGGGAGAAAGAGGTGAGTTAAACAGCAAATATCTGAGAAGACAGCTGTCTTCATTTGGACAATTTCAAATGAGACTCTAAAGCCACAGCACTAGCAAATAGAGTTGAAAATGTAAAATAAGCCAGGAAAAAATAATAAGATAAGAAAAAGGAAAAAAATGTAAGAGACAAAAGTTAAATCACAAAAACAATATGCAATTTTAGGGAAATGAATAGAATGATAATGTTGGGAAGGACAGTGGGCATTACTGATTGTTTTCCCAAAAACAGCTCTTTTGTTGAAAACACAGAGTACCCAGCTTTAGAATCAAATTGTGACTGAGGTTATTTTTTTTTCACTTTTCTTCATTTTCTTATTCTCCCAAAATATGATTGGGTGAATAATACGGGTGTCCAACCCATGGCCCATGGGCTGCATGAAGCCCAGGATGGCTGTGAATGAGGCCTGACACAAAATCATGAATTTGCTTAAAACATTATGAGGTGTTTTTTGTGATTATATGTGACAATGTATTTAATGTGTGGCCCAAGACAACTGTTCATTTTCCAGTGTGGCCCAGAGATGCCAAAAGTTTGGACACCCCTGGGACACAAGACCAGAAGTTACATGGGCTAAGCTCTGTTCCTCAAGAAGAGGCATCGATTTCGTGTTGTGGAGGAAAAAAAACACTCTCTACCCTTCTAAATTCTCTTGACTAGTCTAATAGTTAAACTGACATGAGACAGATTAGCAGGAGAAAAACAAACAAATTTAATTTCATATACATGGAGACTCCATACGTATCAGTTTCCAGAACTGACCAAAGCAGGCTGTTTATACAGGGGTGGGCAAAAGCACGGTGCAGCTGTTCGTGTGGAGAACAATACAATAATTAATCAATGATAATACAAAGATAAACTCTGTTTTGTGTACTCACAGTTGTAAACCAACTTCAACCAAACTGGTATATTTTGTGTCAGCCTGCCCCAAACCCCTAGACCAGCAGCACGCATAGTGTGGTACTTTCTGTTGGCCCAGTGGTCTGCAGTGTGGAGAAACCTGGGTCAGAGCTCAGTACATCTTCAAGCACAAAGATTCACAATTGAAGCGGAACTTGTGAGAGGAAGTTGGATGCTAGTTACCAAGTTAGAGAAAATGAGTGTTGGCATTAAGAAGTGTTTATCACCACCTTGCAAAGTCTTGCTCTGAAAAGGCACCAATGGTTCAGGGCTATAAAAGATGTGGATTGTGTTAATGGATACATGTTTTTAAAAGGAACCAAGAAACATATTTAAACATTTGCAGGTGTAGCAGGTGGAACAAAAAAACAAACCTACATTATTTGGATTACACTGCTGTGATCTGGGCAGTGATCTAAAATAAGGGCAAGAGTTAGGAGGAGATTTATGCCAGTATGCAATCTTTTGGATAAACCTGGTCCAGGACTTAACAGGGACTCTAGTTATCAGAAGGTCCAAATAAGAGAGAAAAACCTCTCAGTATGGTGAAGGCCAGGAGAAGTCTTGTATAAGTTCACAAGTCTTCCTTTCTCATAAATCAACCTCCTAACAAAAGTTAACTAAAGAATAAAGCACTTTTCTCAGATGAAGAAACCTTGTCTTGCGAATTTTGTTTATTCAAGAAGTCCAGGTAACAGCAGATCTGATTAGTGGCTAGATTAAGGACCTAATAAGTGTTTGAATAAATCTCAATATAACAACTAAAATTAAGCTGACATCTGATAACAGCAACTGTTAAGGTCTTTATTCTTCTTTTTAGGGTGGCTCAAATTAACAGTCTAGAAAGTAAATTCTTAGCAAATTTGTTATAAATTATTTGTATTTAAATTTCTATAGCTGTCATTTGTGTCATGTAAGGCCTAAACAGGTAGTCATAAAGATTTTATTCTTTTATTTCTCACTGAAAAGATAAAAGCTATACAGTTTTTGGAAAGTTAATAATTACTCTCTAGAATGGAGCAAACATTGGAACATCAAAACAGTTATGGAATTTATAATATATTTTATTTTTATTATGAGTATAAAATATAAACATTTTATTTTTGGAAATTCAGCCATTAATGATGGAAAAAGAGTAGTGTGATTTTTGGGGGGAAGGCTAGGGAACAGGTATAAATTCTGTACACTGAGAGAGGAATAAATGGTTTTCTACCATAGTTAAAACTAATTTTGGAGTACTCTCCACACAAGTATACCAGATAGGTCTTGGAAACATCATAAATCTAACAGGGCTTATAGGATAAATTTAATGATATCAGTGCACTTGAACACACCACCCTCAACCAGGGTCCATGATGGTCATTTCATTTTGAGGGAAAATATCTGCCACTACAGGTGTGTAGGAACCAGCTCACATTGGCTTGCCTCGTGAGAGCTGACTTTTCCAGCTCCACCACTGTGCCATCAGGCTGTGGACAGAAAATGGGGTTCCATGGAATATAAACTCACAGGTGATCTGATCATAGACTCAACCCTGGGCAGATCATGGTGGCTAGTGACACCCTGATAGAACGTTTTTAGTAAAAGGTTAATCTTTGCCTGAGGAAAGCCCTGCCTGTTGTTTTGTGAATCTAGGTTGACACACCTTTTAAATAAACATAACCACTCTCAAGAGAGCACATAATCTTAAGTATCCTACAATCCAATCCTTGCCTAGCTTTCTCTCACCTTCTTGTAAACTTCCATACTTCACTCCTTAATTTCATATGCATAAAAAACAAAAACTGCAAACCTGTCCTTCTCCAGAGCATTTGAGATCCTGCTTCCTGAGAACTGCCATCAATTTTGGCTCAAATAAACTCTTATAAAAATTCCTTATAGGTATGGGCATTTCTTACATCCACAAGGTTGAAAGCTTGAAATTGGTTTTGGAAATTGGCGGAAACTCCAAACCAGGACTTCTCCCACTTTCAAAAAGCCAGACATTAAACATTTACTAACTTTCCACTGTCACTATACTCACTCTGCTTTTTATCACCTATCTGAACAGGGTCACAGTAAGTCATTAACACTTTGCCAGAGAACCTGTCAATAAGATGCTCTGTCAATGGTCAATGTTGATTCTTGCCCTCTGCCCAGAGCCCAGCACTGCAGCGCCTCAGGGCTTCCTGCCCCCATTCTCCCTGGCTCCTTCCTGGGGCTGACTCCCTGCCAAGATACCAAACCACCTTGGCAGAAGTGGAAAAAGCCCAACAAAGGAATAAAATAACAGAGCTTCTATAGGTGTTCTATATCCAATTCTTTCAAATTCCTGAAGATATTGTGCAAACTCTACCTTTGCTGTGTAGGCTTTCTCAGTCTTTCGAAATGTTTTTCTTCTTCACTCTTAGAAGGTAGCCTGTAATTCCACTGTGATGGTCATCTCATCCTGGCTCATAAAACCAAATTGAATCATAAAAATATCATTATGTAGGTAAAAATGTTTTGAATATCATCAATTTCACATATTTAATCTAATAAAATTAATTGCTTTATATTTTTATCCTCCACTCCCCTGTATGGTTTTTGAGAGTTGTAACCATGTCTTATTCATCATTTAACTCCTACCTGGAAAAATAGCTTACATGTGAATACTCACTAGATTTCAATTAAGTAAAAATCAGAAAATAATATGATTAAACAAATAACAGTTTAATAACTCATATATTTCAGTTAAATGTAAGACATTAATAATGTTTTACTATTCTTCAATTGCTTATGCATTTGAACACATTTGATGGGTCTGGTTATGACAATGCTAATAATACAATCTGTCTATGACATTCATATGGATAAGTGTGGATTTACAGTGTATATATTTTGCCTAATAAACATGAAGCCCTTTATAAATTCCATGACATTCTAGCTATAAATCAGTATGAATACAAATGCCTACATGAGAAATTTTAATAATATAATTTTTTATTCTCACTTGAGGACATTTTCTTCATTGCTTTTTAGAGAGAGAATAAGGGGGAGAGGAAGGGAGAGAGAGAAACATCAATGTGAGAGAGAAGCATCAATTGGTTGCCTCCTGTACATGCCCAGGGATTGAACCTACAACCTAGGGATATGTCCTGATTGGGAATTAAACTCATAATCTTTGGGTTACAGAATGATGCTCCAACCAACTGAGCCACACCAGCCAGGGCTTAAATATATAATTTAATTTATATTCTTGTATTTAGCATATTTTGGAGACTTTATCCCAATCACAATCATAATATTCCAGTCTAGCATTACAGTCCTACAAGTTAGTAAAACTTTACATAATTGGTAGTTTACTTTTAACTATCAATACTACCAACATACTTTTCCAGCTACATTTACTTTACCAAAAGTAAAGAAAAGGAAGAACAAGATGCCTAGGAGCAGAAAGGAAATATTATTTAATATTTCCAATTATAAATTGAGTAGCAGCCCTGTGGAAGAATATGTAACAAGAGAAAGGCAATAAAGAATTATGCTTTCTCCCATGTGACAATGGAAAAGACGGCCCAAAGTAGAAATTGACAAGCGATGTTTTTGAATTACCTGTTAACACATTAATAGGTGTAAATTGCAAAACGTAATGTTGATTTAAATTGGAAGGTTTCTATCCTAGCTGTGACTTTAGTTTTGGGACACACAAACAAGAAGTCATTTTATTCTGTCACTTCCAATCATTGGATCATAGTAAAGATATGGGGCAACAAGTTCAGCCAAGACAAACAAGATACAAAGTGTCACTTTATCTAAGACATCCAAGAAGGTGGCTAGGTGCACTGACCCAGTTAATGGCAGCTGTTAATGATTTCTAATGGTTTATTAAAGATAGAGATCCATTTAAATTGTGTTTAGTTTGACAGAAAATGTACAGGAGTAACTAGGATGAACAAAGAGAGAGGCAGGAATAAACAAATATTCCCTGTTTATATATTAAAAGTTAAAAATCTATATAATACAGCATGTCCAGAAAAAATGTCTTCACTATATTTTTTGAAAAGCTACACTGGTTCTTATTTCTCTATGCAATCCATTAATACCTACGTCATACCCAAAGTTAAGGCATTGGATTAGAATTAAAGATGTGGGAAACTAGAAGAAAGTGATTTCATAAACACATAATAAGGGGCGGGTGGAAAAACTCCAATTTAGCTATCAGTGAACTATATAACTATGGATCCCAAACTCTGGACTGTGTGCCACCTGGCAGTAGGAAGTTTTGAGTATGTAGAAAGAGTGAAATTACTGCAAAGGATCAGCAAATCAAACGTGCACCTCTGTGTGGATATCTAAGTCTCACCTATAGAGGCTATGTAGCGTAATGATTAGCACACGTATTGAAGCCAGACTACCTGAGTTCAAATTCCAAGTCCTAGCCATGTGACTTGCCCAAGTAACATAAACTTCTCTGAGCCTCAGTTCCCTTATATATAAAATGAGAAAATGAATAGTAACTCCTTCAAAATTTTTTATGAACACTAAATGAGTTAAAACTAAAGACTTTGGAATAGTACTTGGTACATAGTAAATGTTACACAAATAACTGCCATTAATATACTCACAGGACAATTAGCAATTGTACCTAAAATACAACACAATACAAAGTAATAACAATACAAACTAAATGAAAAGGCTTCTTGTATTTATAGTAGCCCTTTCTCATTATGCATCTTCCTTATTAGCAGAAACTCACAGTATAATCATTTTCAAGAAGTTTGCAATATTTTTTTCAAATTAAGAAGAAACAAGCCTAAAAATTTAGAAAGTAAATACAATTAAACTTTCTTATCTTTATTTTATTTTATTTTTAATTGTATTTTATGGTTTTTGCTATTACAGTAGTCCCTGCTTTTTCTCCCTTTGCCCACCTCCACACAGCCCCCTCAATACAATCAATCTTGAAGACAGCCTGCTAAAAACAAATGAGCAAGCAAACAGAATAATGTTTAATATAGATTACCTGACTGAGATGTCAGATAAGTATTAAAAAACAGGTTTAGGTCTCCATTCACAGCATCACTAACCTTCTCTACACATTATAAACACACTGATTGTAGAACACGGGGGTCCAAAGAGATGGGTAACTCATCATTGCAGAGGTTGCATGTTTACAACTTGTGCCAGAACAAAAACTCAGGGCCTAGGGTCTTGATATATTAGACTCACCTACACTTAAAAATAAATATCAATAAAACAAGATAACCCCCCCACATACTATTGTAAAAGGCCAACCTAGCAATGTTCATTATAAGACAGGAGGAAACCATAAATTACACTGCTTCATAAAGGCTCTTCCTTGTAGCATTGTGTGCCTTGCACAGATTAGCTCACATATGCTTATGGAGTGATGAAAGCAAATATAAAAATTAAATAGCTAACAAATATGTATTTCTTTACAGGGTAGGGATATTTTACTTATAAGGATCCTGAATTTAACAAATGCCAAAAATTCTTTAAAAAGCATTGTGAAGTGTCTACATAAAGATAATATATGGAGTTTCATTGCTGAGATACTTTGTGCCAGTTGCTGATTGGTGAGAACAGTAATACAGCTGCACATGAGCACTAAGAGGGTGACCTCTCTGGGCTTATTTGGGCTGTTAATATAATAGTCACTGAACTAGCTAATTAGCTTGGCACAATTTCAGACTATTGGATCCTAGGAAGTAATAGAGTACAACAGAAGGCATCTCTTGGCAAGAATAACTATAACTCATCCTATTCTGGGAGGCATTCTTGTGGAAAGAACTTTTAGCAGCTTTTTGATCTCTGCCATTGATTTGGAATAAAGAAAAATGCCCATTTAATTCATCATGGTAACATTCCATGTGCAGGCACAGTAAGGAGACAGCAATGAGAGTCTATGTTAGTAAGACATTAGGGCGAGCTACTGTATGCTGTCATCCAGGCAGTCAGCCTTTCTCTCCAGGTAAATATTTTAGGAAGTTTTCTATTCAGGCAAATTACATTAGCATATGGAAATTGTAGACAAGTTGTGAGACATCCATAATCTTCCTCTGTCAGGGAGAATACATATATAAATACCCCACAAATGACTCGAATCATAGATTCCAGAAAATTCCATTTGTTTTTCCTCAGAATTTGGACCTTTTGTTTAGCATGCTTTCTTTTAAAAACATGGATTCTCACATATCTTGACTAAAGGAGGAGAAGCCCTTTATCAGGTTCACTCAGATGTCTAATCTGTCTGATACATGTATTTATAACTAAAAGTGAATAAATGGCCAGCTCAGAAGTCAATATAATTGTTGTAAAATTTCTTCTGTCAAACCACTGCCTCTTATGCAGAAACTGGTAAATATTTGTGGTGAACAGAAAATGTGATTCTTCAGATGCTGAGTTAGCTTATGTCCCATTCCTGGTGTCAACAGTCTATGCCTGACAGGGTCAGGGCCTTTGTCACTGGGCTCAGCATTCACACACCAGGCCTGTGACTGGCACTGGGAAATTGCGTGCTAGGGTTTCAGTTTGGAGGTCACTCAATCCACCCAAATTTGACTCTTTCCAGAGGGTCTAGAGTCTTCTCAAACAGTAATCCTAGAAATTTCAAAATGATTATGACAGGCTAGCAAATATTTTGAGAGATCTGAAGTGCCTGTTTCCCTTCCTCCCTGGTTATTCAATTGGATTGGCCACATTATTATTAGTTAAGCCAAAGTCACCTGGTCTGTTTTTCACTCTTATTCTCTATTCTTCTCCCTATCACTACTTTTTCCTTCTTTCCCAACTTTTTAATTGTATGTTCTGGGACAAAGCTTAACAATCTTTCCTGCAATCTCAGCTACTTCTCTAAATTTCTCCATCATCTTCTCAACTTGAAAGTAACTCCCTGAAAAATATCACATCTACGTTCTTCTCCACTGGTGGCTGTTCTCCACCAGAATCCATACACCTTGGGTTTGGAAGTTGGTCAGCACCTGCTTGATGCAGTATTCACAGCTGCCTCCACCCCAGATCCTGTTATCAACCTGAAGTCATTGTGTTCTCTCTGTTCATTGATTTCATGATCTCCAAAGACGTTCGCTTCATGTTAACCATCACCTTCTATGTTCAGATCTTGGATTTTATCAGCATAACTAAGAACTGGTCCACGTTCGAATCATTGCTTTTATGTCCATCGATCCATCCTCTCATAAAAGTCTTTTCCCCTAGCTCTACTCTCCCTCTCTTCTAAAAACTCCTTTTCTCAAAAATCATTAATATCTTATGTTCCTTTGTCTTTTATTTTTCCCTTTTCAGTCTCCATCTACTCTTAATTCCTTTATAACATAAACTACCTAAATAATTATCTCATCTAATAATTTCTCATAATGCACCAACCTCCATTGTCCCAGACTCACATCTACCAAGAGGGTCTGGATACTAGATACATCTACTGTTTTCACAACTATACCTAGAACTTAAATCTACTATTAATTCATTGTTTACAAAAATAATATTTATTAATCTTAGTTCTAGGTGCTGATTAAATACTAAGGATATAAGAGTGAACAAACCAGTCACAGCCTCTGCTGCATAGCTCTTTCCATCTAGAGGGGAATATAGGTGTTGATTCAAAAATAACATAAATGAATATGAAAATGACAATATGTTAAGGGCAAGCTTCTTAATTTGGCTCAATAGGTACTCCATGATGGAGCACCTACTTACCACTTTAGGTTCACATGGAGTCATAGTCTCTTTTCCTATTATCCTCACAGGATACTTTCTCTGCCTAGAAAATATCCTGGATAACTCCTGCTTACTCATTTGGTCTGCTTCCATTTTCAGGTAGATGGTGTGCATCACACAATGTATCTTATGGCACTGAATGTGTTACCTACTCTAGTGGTAATAGGTTTTGCTAACCATGTCCATTTCAAGAGACAGGCAGTAAAATGGAAAATAAATTACACTTCCCAAAGAAAGTTATATGTTGGAAAACATAAAGAAAGATAAAGAAATTTCAGAAATTGGAAAAAGAATGTGGTAGACAGAGGACTTACCTCACACAGAGAGGAGGAGACTGGCTACATAAAAAGGAAGAGAAAGTTTTAATATCTGCTACTAACGGGAGAATTTAGAGAAAAGGAGAGATGCCTAGACAGAACTGCTGCTTGGAAGCTTTCTATATGACATCTGTGTAACTGCTTCTTATCTGTTTCTTTAAGGAATGTTGCAGTAAAAATTCACACTATTCTTAAAGTCTTCTGATAGTTGAATAGCGTTTCATACATTTTTATTTTGGGGGGATGGGAGGAGAAGTTTATGTGCAAACACAGGTTGGAGGAATGTGAGCTACATCCTAATTATTTGGTGCTCAGTGCATTGTACTGCAATTGCTGGTTTAACTGCCTGTTTACCCTACTCAATTTTAAGCTCCATGAAAGCATAAATCATAACTAACTTGGCTAGCACTGTGCCAATTACAGAGTAAGTGACCAAAAGTATTTATTAAGCAAATCTAAAAATTAATGAATAAATGCATGAATGAACATGTTATATACAGGGTCCAGCAGAAATAACGCCTGCTGGAGTGTGGTTGGTAGGGTAGAGTAATTTATAGTTTGAATTTGAACATTTCATCTAAAATGTCATATGGTGTGTTTGAATGTGATATTATGTTACAGAATTACATACTTATGATTTTGTAATAAAAGATTTTGTAATAAGCAAGGGCCGTTATTTGTGCTGGACCCTGTATTATGAATGACATAATTGAATTTACCAACAAGATAGCAGAGAATGTTGATTCAAAATTGTATAGTAGCTAGTAGGGGAACAATAATTGCAACTAATTTTAATTTTCCTTCAAGAAGAAATACAAACATTTAAAGTTATATATTAATTCACAATTATTATATTATGCAAAGATATATAATTAGAGTATCTTATTGACTTAAAACTGAGAAAAATTGTTTTATTACTTTTTAATGTTTATAAAATCATATGTGTGTGTAACAGACAAAAATTTATAGTCAATATATATTTTAAATATTTTATTTTTAAAAATATTTTATTCTTAGAGACAGGGGAAGGGAGGGAGAAAGAGAGGGAGAGAAACATCAATGGGTGGTTGCTTCTCATGTGGCCTGCGCTGGGGACCTAGCCTGTAACCCAGGCATATGCCCTGACTGGAAATCAAACTGGCTTTGGTTTGCAGCCCACGTTCAATCTACTGAGGTACACCAGCCAGGGATATAGTCAATATTTTTTGCATTAGATTTTTAAAAGGAAAGGGGTAAAGAGAGAGAGGGAGAGTTTAGATACTGGAGAGAAAAGAATACAAAACTAGTGACAATTTTGAATTTTGTGAAAAGCTTGTGAAGTTGTTAAAGAAATAATTAAAAAGATGATTAAAAGAAGTGAAAAGCTCATTGTAGGAAAGTGGTAAGTTTATTTCCATAATTATAGTTTTAATAAATAATTCCAAAGAATTAGAATTGCTTGATTCTTGGTTTCTTATACACATTGGGACACACTCAGACACACACCAGTTAAAGCTCACCTACTAGTCTACAACAGACACTATTGACTTGCTTATATTCCTTTTGTTCCCTCTAAGCCTACAAATGGTTGATTATTTCAAATATTAATGTCATTCAATATTTTTAATCTTTAACTTGTTTTTCCTGGAGAGGAAATAGTCCAGAACATTTCTAAACTACCTGTGACACCATGCTTTCTTGCTCAGTCTTTTAACTCTTCACCATCTCCTGATTCAGCTCTGGATTTGTTTTCATGGCTTGTGTGACTTATCAAAACTTATCTAAGAACTGCCTCAGCCATAATTGCTTTGGTAATTAATTATCTCCAATAATTCTGTCACAGTGAACTTTTTTGCCATTCCCTGAAGTGCACCTTGCCTTTTCTGTAATGGGGCCTGTGGCAGACTCTTGTTTGCCAAGCCAACATAACGAACATGAAAATGTCAACTCACTATAAAATGTTATATAAGATGTTCCCTTTATATGATTTATGCTTCTTAGTAGGGCTATTGGATTTTTAGTCATTGATAGTTCTCCTATAAGCTGTTTCATGAAGTATTTAAAAGTTAATAAGGAAAAAAAAAACTACAATCTTAACATTTAACATTTCATATATTTAGTACAGATATAAAGAAATGTCTTCATAGAAGGTGGCATAAATCCAATATATATAGATACATACATACATATATATTTATATATGTGTATATCTATCTATATATATATAAATAGACACACATATATATCTATAGACATATAGATATTATATATGTCTATATAGATAGATAGATTGATAGACATCTATCTGCCCACAGTATAACTTTTCAAACTTAGTATTTATGGAAATGTAGAGAATTCCATTTTAAAGAACACGTAACTCTTCCTTTCTCTTTATATTTATGTTGGTGAAGAATACAGAGAGGCTTTTCTATCTGGCATTGATTTAACATTTCTGGCATTTCATGGATTTTTTTTTAGAAAACAAAACCCTTTATTAAATTACTAATTTGAAAAAATCACTAATAATGTTGCAAAAATTTGACTTCTCTTTTAATTTTTGCTTTTTTAAAGGTGATCACATGGAATAAGATTCAAAGTGTTCTTAATGAATCAGTCTTACCATGAAAATATTATTGTTCTATCATGTTAAATAATAATATCTTCAGAGGTTATTAAGGCATTTAGGGTTATTTCCCTTTGTTTCTTAATTTTTTTTAAATGTCCCTTTTGGTGATTTGCAAATCTTTGCTTTTGATATTTAACTTATCTTTTAAGGCCTGGGAAATACTTTTATTTCACTGATACCAAGGCTGCCAAATCATAATAATGATGTGGATTTGTAGGATGTAAACTATGTGTAAGATGTTTTCCTAAGCTCTCTATAGTATTAACTCATTTACTCCCCATTTAAGTGTGTGTCCATTTTACATATGAGAAAATGGAGTTTAAGAGAAGTTAAAAATGTGCCTAACACCACATGACTCGTAGGGATTTGGTCCTAGTTAGTCTGGCTTCAGAACCTCTGGTTTTAATCTTTGTGTTAGGATGCCTAGGTAAATACGTATTGAAAAATTTAAACTATATTGTGAGTGTGTTTAATAAATAAGAGCTATATTGAAATTTGAGAAGTCAAAGGATGTGTAAAAAAGAAGAGAGTTGAAACCAAGATGCATCAATCTCACTCATATTTATAATACAGCTAGTATATGTCAGGAGGCTCTAAATACAGTGGGAGTACTGCAGACATTTTCCTGTCCTCATGGAACTACGAGTCTAAGGGGCAAATCAGAAATGAGTGTAGTAGGGGGCTGATCTATCTTATTCCAGTAATAATCACTGTTAGCATTTTGTATTATAAAGTTAAAGATTTCTCTCTGTCTTCAGGAAAAATAACCATATTTTATATACTTTCTTCAAATATGTTTATATTTTAAAAACTATTAAGTTTCTAGTAAAATATATTAGTAATTATAAGTTCTACAAACTTCTTACACTTCAGTTAATTTGGTCAAATCTACAAAGAGCTAGAAATAAAAATGGAAACAAATTTTTAAAAAGTGTTTTTTTTTTCAGATTAACTTGATAGCTAGAATGCTTTTAGCTAACCCATGTGATTTAAACTTTAGTAACCAATATGATTTAAAATTTAGTTACTAAATTTAAAATTTAGTAACAGTACTGTATGCAAAACTGTGAATTCTTAGGTAAAAGTCGAAAGTTGAGTGCAGATTAAATTGAAAATCTACTACTCCGAATTATATATTCGCAGTTACTAATTAACTTTACAGTTCTGTTAGATAACACTTGTAGGAGTTGATCTGATTCATAAAAATATTTTATTGGTGTGATAAAGCTGTAGCTTTTATATTACAATGTTTAATGTAAAATAGTTTTTGCTGTGGAAATTTCTTTCATTGCCAAGCAATTAGTACTCAAATATTGATATGATTTCTAGAACAAATGGGGTTTTGCAAGTCTCCTCAAAGAATTTATAAAGATGCCAAAACTGTAAGCAACTGTTAGTATTCTTTCTTCTTTGACCGAGAGACTAGGGCTTATGTGACACATTCGGCAGGATCTCTGACCAGGACGATGCTGGAATCACTGGGCTACAGACTTTACTTCTGCTGCCTTTTTCTTTTTGATGGCTTCTTTATAAGTAAAATATTATCTCATGAGATTTATCTAGTGAGGAAGATTATTTTACTTATTCAAAAAGTAGACTAGAAGTTTGAAGATTAACACCAACCCTTGGGTTTTCTAAATGATACAATCAAATGTTATTTTATTGGAAAAATATTCTTAAGTATTAGAGGGTTTTAATGTCACTGTAAGAACCCAACTCTTTTGTTCATATTTTTTTTCCTCCTCTAAGCTGACTGATTCAACCAGAAAACTGATAGGAAACTTTTGTGTCAAATAGGTTATGACTATATCTTCTCACTAATCAAATATCAAAGGAATGACGCCCCCACCAGCCCCCCCCTCCCCGCAGCTTAGACCATTATTATCACATGCTGCCAGAGATAAGGACTTGAAAACCCAAACTTTTGGGAGGAAGGATGAGGAGGGGGAAGTTCATTGTAGCTCTAGTTTTTCATTAACCTTTTGCTTACTTTTTCAAGGCTATTTGTCTACCTTATATTCAAAGTTAAGCAAGGACACACAAGGATGGAGTTTTCCTATTAAAACTTGCAAACCAGGAAAGACAAATGTTAAATTACAAATCATTGTCTAAACTATTTAAATAAAATAATATTTCATTATTTATTATTAATATATATTACTATTCATTACTCTGTCCAAAGACTGATTGTAAAGGAACTATTTAGGCTCCAGTTACAAGTTCAATCTTAGTATGAACCTTGTATTTCTAAAATAAACGAGTGAATTTCTTTTATAATAAAGGACTAATTTCATGAACCCAAATTTTGATGTCAAATGTATTCTACAACTTTAAAAGAGTTTTTAAAGAACAGGGAAAACACAAAATTCATAAAGTAAAACTGAAAAGGGGAAATATAATTATGTCATCAGAAGTCAATCATGTATGTCTGTAATTTTGAAAATCAGAAATGCAATTTACTACTATATTTTGTTCTTACTTTGAATACTTTCCTTATTTTATTAGAGAGAAGTTTTCCAGAAACTTTAAAACTTTGTGCTTTACTAACGATATTTTTCCTGTTAAAAACTGAACTTAGTGATTCGAAGTGCTATGGCACAATTACTGAACAGGCTATATTGTAATATTTCTTTTTTCTTGAGTACTAACTGTATTTCAAAATCTCTTTGGGACATGTCTTCTTTTGTCCCAGATACTTTTTGGTACTCATTAAGCTAAAATTACTTGCAAAAAAAGAAAAACAAAAACCCATAAATAGTTTTGTGGCTGGGTGGTCTATGATTTCAAGAATTAGTTATGGTTTTACAAATTAACTCCTGTGATGGTTCTGCACAAATTTTATTGGAAAAATGTCCTATGTGGAGACTTTTCCTTCTGGGGGTGTGGGAACTTTTTTCCTTTCCATGTGTGGGTGGGAAGACTGCATTTGTAGTGCAAATTTTACAATTTATTTAAAACACTGTAACAAAATTTTGCCTGAGGTTTTAAATTCTCCTTTAATCAAGTGATATTTAAAATAAACACACATACAAGTGATTTACTTTACCTGAAAATATGGCAAAAAAGTAATATATATATTTATATATATAAATTTATGTCACACTGATTAAAAGTGATAAGATTTTATAAGGAAAAGAAAAAAAATTTGTAAATTGATGCCATCAGTTTTGCCAGCCAGATGAGGTACAACTTGAAGAAAACATTTTTATTTTATTTAGTATTGGGTAGTAGCATAGTAGAATATGTACACTGTTATTTAATGATAATTAGGAACTAAAATATAGTTCCCCTGTTCTTTGTCTTGTGATAGGATCTTTATATATTGTTTAAATAAGCCCTTGTTGTAATATAAAATTAATATAGTATTAAAGCAAAATTCAAAGAAACTAAGGATCTAAGTAATGGACAGGTTTCCCTCCATTAATACCAAATATGAAATTCAGTTTTGATTGCCTTTTCTCCAGTGAACATCTTCTGTGCAAGAGGGTTTTAGTAGAATTAAAATACTCTATACATGCAACTGAATAAGTCTTCCCTGTAGATTACTCACAACTTTGAAGACTCAAGCAGTTTTCTTGTCAAGTCTTTAGACGCACTTTCTTTATCTAAAAGCTTTTCTTGAACCCTTGACCAGGTCAATATAACTTCTAAACCAGGAAATTCAGACAAACAAAAGAGTAAGGAAGAAGAAATTGAGAAACTAAGCTGGGCATGTTTACAGCATGAAACTCCACAATATAGTGTGTGTTGGTTTTGATGATCAGACTCATTGTTACTTCTCCTAACTATACTTCTCTTTCTGGAGCCAGGTCTAGCGATGGCCTAGTACACAATCCTTCTCAGTCACTTCAAATGCACATCTGAGCTCTAAACAACCTCTGAAAAATGAAATTTTAGATTTACTAAGACTTTCAGAATATAAATTCTTGAAACAAGTAGAATCAAATATAATTTTTTAATGAAAAAAATTATTTTTTTTCAAATGGGGACTAAACTTGATTCTGGTATCACCCAGCTCTTTGTTTAGAGCATGCTAATTTTCCTACTTAATAAAGTAGGAAGTGAAATCATGGTATATTCTTTTTTAAAATTATTGTTCATTTACAGTTGTTCCCAATTTTCCCCTCTTGCTCTCCCCTGCCGTATCCAAGCTGCACTGAAAAGAGGCCCTCACAACCATTAGAGCATTAGAGAGCTTAGCACAAACCGAATCTTTTTGCCCTTGTTTACTTAAAGTACAAACAATTGTATAAAGGCTTAAAAAGTATTTCGAAAATATGTTTCAGAAATCCCAGTCACATGAAATTATAGATGTACATAACTGAAACATTTGTAATCAACTGGAGAACCACAAAGTAAGAATTTGAAGAAATAATTGTAACCTAACTCTTGATAGACACCAGATGACATATGCATGTGTTTTTTCTAGTTTGGGGGGTTACATTTAGAGGTAATTTTATCATCCAAATCTATATGAAACAGAACCATATTATACTGAAGCAACTGAAACTTTAAACAGTTTGACATCTATAAAAAAAATCAGCAAGCTATAAAAACCAAGGAGTTATTTGTAATATTAAACTGAAATGTCTTTTGATCAGGTATGGGTTGGCTTGAATTTCTCAATATGTGTCTTAGGTTATTTTTAAATTAATTAAATTTCAGAAACATTAATTTCATTGTCCTTTATAATCATGTTTTCTGGTTTAAAATTTTTAAATATGCTCAGGCTGCCACAATCTCTGTGTTGCTCATTTTCTTTATGAAATACATAAAACCTAATCTAATTTTTATGAGATATTTTGTTAGGTAATTTATCTAATGATATAGGGGGTTCTTTAAGGCTCAGATCTGTGCCTTCCTCTCCTCTCTATCAAGTTTCTGTGCCTCACTAATTTCATAAAATGTCATTCAAATCCCTTCTTTATATTAACAATTCCCAAATTTAGATCCTCACATAAAATCATTTTTCTGAGCAATAATCTACCTATACAATTGCTCACTTCCTTGTTCTCCTGTTTGTTGTGTAGATATCTCAAACCTAACATGTCCATGATGGTGCACTCAATTTTTATCATTACACCTCTTACCCTCTCCAGCCTTCCTCATCCCAGCTAATGGCATCAACTTCAACTGAGTTAGTCAAGCCAAAACTTGATTCATACCTTTTTATTTTAAAAAAAAATTCAAAGACTTTGTTTTTTAGAGCATATTTATGTTTCTAGAAATTAAGCAGAAAGTACAGACCTATAAACCCCTGCTCCACACAAACTCCCCATTAACAACATCCCTTACCAGAGTAGTATGTCTGTCAACAACTGATAAACCCACACTGACACATAATCGTCCAGTCCTTGGTTCATATTAGGGTACCCTCTTGGTGTTACCCATTCTGTGGATTTTGACAAATCAATTTTTAAAAATGGGCAAAGGACCTGAATAGATACTTCTCCAAAGAGATCATATGAATGGTCAGCAGACATATGAAATGATGCTCACCATCACTAATTGTCAGAGAAGTGCAAATTAAAACCAACATGAGATATTACCTCACACTTGTCAGAATGGCTCTCATCAATAAATCTACAAACAATGTTGGTGAGGATGTGGAGAAAAGGGAACCTTAGTGCACTGTTGGTGGGAATGCAGATCGGTGTAGCCACTATGGAAAACAGTATGGTGTTACCTCAAAAAATTAAAAATGAAACTGTCTTATGACTCAGAGATTCCACTTCTGTGAATATACCTGAAGAAATCCAAAACACTAATTTGAAAAGATTTACACATCCTTATACTTACTACAGCATTATTTACAATAGCCAAGATATGGAAACCAAGTGCCCGTTAATAGATGAGTAGAAAAATGTGTAGTGGTACGTATATATGATGGAATATTTCTCAGCCATAAAAAGAATGAAATCTTAGCATTTGCAACATGGATGGACCAAGAGTACATTATGATAAATGAAACAAGTCAGAGAGAGAAAGACAAATACCATATGATTTCACTTATGTGTAGAATTTAAAGGACAAGATAAACAAACAGAACAGAAACAAACACATAGATGAAGAAAGCAGACTGATTGTTGACAGATGGGAAGGGGGTTGGAAGACTGGGTGAAAAAAGAAAAGAAATTAAGAAGTACCAATTTGAAGTCAGGAAATAGTCACAGGTATGTAAAGTATAGCATAAGGAATATAGTCAGTAATATAATAACTATGCATGGTGCCAGGTGAGAACTAGAATTATTTATTGGAGGGATCACTTTGTAAATTATATGAATGTCTAACCACTATGTGGTTCATCTGAAACTAATATAAAATAATACTAAATTTAAACATTAAAAAAATGTAAAAACCCAATCTCTTTCCATGGACTACATGCCTTTGCCTATCTCTCTAACCTCCTCTTGTACCACTCCCTTTATAACTCACAGTCTTCCAGCTCCGTGACCCTCATTTTTAGTATTCAAACCTGCATACTCTTGCCTGCTTCAGCTTCTTTGCACAGTGGTTTTCTCTCCTGGACGCTCTACCATTCCCTACATCCTTAATGTGTCCAGTACCTCACGCCCTTTAGGGCTCAGTTTAAATGTTCTTTGAAAAAAAGCCTCCATCGATCGCCTGACCCAAAACAGGGTTATAATATAAACTCAACCACTTCCTAACTAACTTTGGGTAATCTTTAAAACTTTCCTGAGCCTCAATTTCTTTAATGTATAAAATGAGTAAAATAACAACAGCATGTACCTTATAAGGTTGTCGAGAGGATATGTGATTGATGTGTACAAAGTACTTAGGATATAGAAGATTCTGTATGGTAAGCACTCAGAAATTATTATTATTTTGCTTCTTTGTCTCGTCTTTTGTTTTTTATCAGTACATTTGGATTTTCTTTTCTCTCAAATGTACTCAACCAACAGCATTGGATTTACAGTATCGGGTTTTTGGATTTTCTTTCCGTATTCATCTCCAACAGCAAAACACTTCTAGTTAAAAATTGATTTTAGATTAATTATCTTTTCTGATACTAGTATTTTCACTTGGAGAGTTCTAGATAATAATAATCCAATTTATTTCAAATATAAAGTATTTTCTATTGAATGGTGACAGGATGTTTACCATAATGATTACTGGCCCCAGAGTAAGCTTATATTGACAACAACCATATTTCTAGTCTTCTCCTTAGGATTTTAAAACACAAGTACTGAGAAAAATTTTACAAATCACACAAGATATTAAGAATGTTTTCTAGCAAAGGAGAAGCTAGTATCAACCTAAAATCACTTGCTTATGTCAAGAATGCTAGCTTTTGTCATTAACTTCCCTTTTCCTGCATCTATCAAGGTCCCCATTCCTATTAATACTGTGACATCAACAGTACCAGGAGAAGAAAAAAAGTAAATTTGAAGCTGACAGCTTTAGAGGGAAAAATAATAAACAGGTAATTAAATCTGACTTTATTCCCTGCTTATTTAAAAATATATATATTCATATTAAGAACTGTGTATGTAAGACTATCCCATAACTAATTTCAAAATAAAAGAAGCAAATAAGTTGCTAAAACTTTCAGAAATAAGGATCAAACATTTTATAGAAAATAATAATTTTCAGTGTTTTGGCTGATTTTGAAAGAATCACCAACAGTTTTCTCTAAGTTCTTTAGTCTAAATAGATTTTTTAAAAATGAGGATTGTGAGGTTTTAGATGTTAAAGCAAAGTTGAATTCCTTTGTGAATTGAAGATTTCTAATCATCTTTCTCTGCACAATGTTTAGCTTTAATTACTTTAGAAAACATACCAACCACAAACAACAATAATTTTTATACTTATGTTGACAAGAGCTTAACTATACTCAGAGCCCCACAAAATCCATCATTGCTAATCCCTGTGGCTCTGGAAGAATAACACTAAAGAAACCTCAGCTTAATTTAAATCTGTAATAAACCATAGAAGGAATAAAGATAACTATTCCCAGATTAGTACACATTCTGACAATTTTAAGAAAATAATTACTACAACTTTCTTATGTGGAATTGCTAATTTTTCAAGGCACAAATTAGGATAAAATTAAAGGCTAAAAGAATTTCACCACAAAATTATACTGTACCTTAAGTAGCAAAACCTTTATCTGGATTTCAATGCCTGCTACCACCAAGTGGACAAATAATGTTATTTTTTGTTAACAGGTTTTAAAATAGAGTATCCAAATTGTAGGCTAAAGAACTAGAATAAGTTTCCGTGGGAAAAAATCCGTTTTCTTTCCAAATTTAGATTTATAAATTTTAGCACTAAATTGTAAAGTAATGAGCAGAAAGCATACTTATATGCAGTTTTAAATATATGCACTACACAAAAACATACCTTTCCTGCAGCTTATGATCTTAGTATATAAAGTAGTTCAGTGTAACTAAAACTAGAGATTTTTAAAAGGAGAATTGGCTACAAAAAATAAAGACATTAATAGATGCATTAGATATTAAGAAATAAATACCCTATGGAATTTTAACAAAGTTTTTGCTTATTTTCATATTTTTACTGTTATTCTGTTACAGTTCCAATTTTTCCCCCTTTGCCCTCCTCTGCCCACTCCCCACTCCCACAGTCAATTCCCACACTGTCGTCCATTTCCATGGGTCATTCATACATGTTCCTTGTCTAGTTCCTCCTCTTTCTTTCCACCATTATTGCCCTCTCCCCCTCCTCTGGTCATTTTCAGTCTGTTCCATATTTCCATGCCTGTGGTTCTATTTTGTTCATTAGTTTATTTTGTTCATTAGATTCCTCTTATAGGTGCAATCATATGGTATTTGTCTTTCACCAACTGGCTTATTTCACTTAGCGTAATATTCTCCAGTTCCATCCACACTGAAGAAGGTAGGAGTTCCTTCTTTCTTTCTGCTGCATAGTATTCTATTATGTAAGTGTACCACAGTTTTTTGATCTACTCATTTACTGATGGGCATTTAGGCTGCTGCCAGCACTGGGCTATTATAAATTGTGCTGCTATGAACATTGGGGTGCATAGGTTCTTTTGAATTGGTAATTTGGGATTCTTAGGGTATATTCTCAACAGCAGAATCGCTGGGTCAAAACAAAGTTCCATTTTTAGTTTTCTGAGGAAATTTCATATTGTTTTTCACAGTGGCTGCCCCAGTCTGCATTCCTACCAACAGTGCACTAGTATTTTCTCTTTTCTTCACCCTCACCAGCACTTGTTGTTTGTTGATTTATTAATGACCATTTTCTGACAGGTATGAGGTGATTCTCACTGTGGTTTTAATTTGCATCTCTCTGGTGGCTACTGATGTTGAGCATCTTTTCATATGTCTAAGGGACTGGTACATGTAAAAAAGTGAAACTAGACCACCAACTTGGACTATACATCAGAATAAACTCAAAATTGATGAAAGACTTAAATATAAGTTGTGACACCATAAAAATCCTAGAAGAAGACATAGAGCAGGAAAATTGTAGTTATCTTACATAGCAATATTTTTGCCAAAATATGTCCTAGGGCAGGAGTGTCCGATCCATAGCTCATGGGCCTCATGCAGCACAGGATAGCTATAAATGAGGCCCAACATAAATTTACTGAAAACATTATGAGATATTTTTGTGATTATGTGTTGTGATGTATTTAATATGTGGCCCAAGACAACTCTTCTTCCAGTGTGGCACAGAGATGCTCAAAGTTTGGATACCCCTGTTAGGGCAAGGGAAATGAGACTACATCTAACTAAATAGCTTCTGTATAGCTAAAGAAACCATCATCAAAAAGAAAAGGGAACAGACCATATGGGAGAACATATTTTCCATGATACAGTGGACAAGGGTTTGATCTCCAGAACATATAAAGAACACATACGGCTCAACACCAGGAAGACAAACAATCCAATTAAAAAATAGGCAAGAGATCTGAATAGGCACTTCTCCAAGCAAGACATAAAGATGGCCCATAGGCATATGAGTATTTTAAAAAAATTTTAACAGAAATTTAATTGCCCCACAATTCCTAGAAGCAAAACAGAAAGGGTCAAATGATTTAGAAATAAGGGTACTATTTAAAAAAAATTAAAACAAACAAACAAACTAACTAAACTAAATAAGGCTGAAAGTATCAAATAGAAGAAAAGCCAAAGGTTTTAGAGTCAAAAAGACTTTTGTTAAAGTTGTGAATCACCACTCACATTCTTAGCGACCACTGGCCATTCTTGTCCCATCTGCCAAACAGAGTCAGTTACACTTAGTAACTATAAGTGTTGCAGTAAAGTCTCTAAGACCTGACTAGAGGTAGCCTGGTTATGATAACAACAATAACCGTTCTTTCAATAAAAGTAAGTAATACCTAATCAGAATTTACTTTATGCCAGGTATTATTTTAAGGGCTTTCAAGAATTATCCCTTTAGAAACTTACATAAATTATTCCATTTAACCCCCCTTATCATTATCATTTTACAAATATGGAAACTGATTCACTAAGAAATTGACTTGGCCAACTTCAAAACAATATCAATGGCCAAATAAGAATTTCAACCTACACGCGTGATTCCAGATCTCTTCTTTTCAACAATGCACATGATATTCAGTAAATGCCAAGTAAATATGTGCAATATTCCTCTATTCATCTAAATATACATAAAATATTTTCCAGAGAAAGAAGAATCTTAGAAACAAAAGTCAGAAGTCCAGCAAATATTTTAATTTAAAAGATGAGTAATGCTGAGTTCCCTAAGAACTCATTTGTGTTTATAGTGAAGAATTTGAAACGTGATCATCAATACATTTCCACAATGCCCTGTCTGCCAACTGCCTACATTGTAGGTTATAATCAATTTCCCTTGTGCTAGTTCTGATCTTACTCCATTAACTCCAAGTTTATTTGAAAAGGAACCCAGAAGAAGGTAAACCAGCTAGCTGACTAGACTTCAAATAAATTTAAAAGAAAAAAAAAAAAACTCCACAGATTAAAAGAATGTTTTCTTCCTCTACCAGTGAAAACATAACCCTGTAGGTGAGTAGTTCAAGGTCAGGAATAAATGATAGTTATAGAGAAGTCACCAACGGTTAGCATTCTAAAGATAGATGCTTATTCCAAGCACCTCAAGTGAGAAATTTTATTTATTTTGATTAGGATAGGCCAGGGATTTAATAATTTTGAAAGACTTCTCAGGTGATTCTCATGTGTACCTGAGTTTGGTTCCACTGCCTTACACTAACTTTAAGGAGGTACTTTTTGTTTCTTTCCATCCCTGTTTTCCCCTCTTCCTTTCCCTCTTTCTCCTTTTCCTTCTGTTTCCTTCCATTCTCTGAAACTAAGAGAAGAGTAGGGGTTTGGATTTTTCTTTGGCCTACTGTCTGGGTATATGACCAAATACATTTTTATTAATGAATGTTAAGGTATATCCTATAAACACCAGAGAGATAAACTTTGGTGGGTGAGAGGGATCTAATAATTCTAAGGGTAGTGTATATAGTTCCTGTTTAAATTTTCTTTTCAATATTATAATTCTTTTCTGTTTTTTCAGGGCATTAATGTTTTATTAAATGATTCAGTAAAATTAATGTTGTGGTGAAGTCTTGAAGGGCTCTGTCTAGTCTGAGGTACAGTGATGTCTACCTTCGTGTGGGATTATAGGTACTGAGGCAGAACAGTTACCAAAAGTAACAGAGGCCCCTGGTTCTACCCCTCCCTTTTTTTTTCTAAGTTAGAACACTGTGTAGCTATACACGTGTCCCCATCTCAATTTCCTGGCGTAAAAAAATAGTTGACACAAATAAAAACCATTCTCAGCCCTAGATGACAGCCATATTGACCTATGTGGTGTCTTTGAGTGCATTCCGCTCTCCAAATAAGAGCCACCATCTTGAAAGGAGGCACTAAGATGAGCTTGCTGACAACTACCCCCAAGCACCAGACACCATGAACCTTGAACCACCCTCGGTCCCTCCCCTGGCCCATAGTTGATAAAAAGCTCACCCAGACCCCTTTGATGTGACTCACTTTCTTAATTCCTCCTCACCTCCTTCCTTCTTGAGTGTACACTATCACTTTAATAAATCTGCCTTGAACTAAAAGTTGGCTGAGGTGTTTGGGAAAGGATAATATTTCCTCTTTTCCCTCTTAGTTCTTCTGGCTAGTCAAATAATTTGAATGATATAAGACAGATTAACAGGGGAAAATAATCAAATTTAAGTACATGTGTACATATGGTATACATATGGGTGTTTCATAAAAATATGAAGCCTGAGGACAAATTGGGCAGCATTCTACCTTCATATGAGGAGAAAAGGGGTAGCTGTTTGGGACTTCAAAGGGAAGGAAAGCAAAGGATTGCTGAGCTATCTTTAACAATGGGAGAGGGAGAGAACTTAGATCAGAGGGTCTTTGGTAGGTTCCACCCTGTTCATCACACACTAGTTTAAACTGTAGTTATCTGTGATGATAGCTCTTTTTCTGAAGCAGGTCCTTTATCTAAATTCCTTTAGGCAAGGAAGGCCAAAATTGTTCCTGAGTCTTTTGTTTCTTAAAAATAAGGAGCTTAAAATAATCAGTATCTCAAAGAGGCAAAATTTAGGATGCCAAACTCTATTCCTCTTCAAGTGAAAAAAAGACATCCATAATGGATATATACAACATGTCGGTCATCTTCAGAGATTTCCAAACATGATGGTGAACCCAACACTTGAAGCGTGAAATGAGAAGTCAGGATATTGCATAATACCTAAGGTTGAATCTGGAGAATACGGGTTCTCCAGAATATGGGAGAATATCTAGATTGCTTCAGTTCATTTTAGAAAAGCGCGCGCGCGCACACACACACACACACACACACACACACACACACAAAAGCCACAGGAAAAGAAGAAAATACCTGCAATTTTACCTGCAGAGACTTTAATTACATTTTTGTTTTCTTTTTACACAAAAAATAATTACAGCCTACATTTTTAAAATTTTTAAATCCCCCATTTATAAACATGAATTTACGTATCCCCCCAAGATTTCTGTATTTTTGGAATATTAAAAACTATTCCTCTAGAGGTGTTTAAATTCTGAGACTTACAAAAAGAAAAAGAGGGTTTTTTGTTTGTTTGTTTGTTTGGTTTGGTTTTTTTTTTTGTTTGAAATGAAATTTTATCTTTTAAAATATTTGTTCTAGGCCTTTCTGTACAGTACAGTCTGAAATAACCCTGGAGTTGATCTGAACTCCCTAGGGCACACTGTGAAACTGTCTGGCCACAAGTCTGTCAACACTAAGCTCCAGCCTAAGCAGGCTTCATGTGTAGGAGACTCTAAACAGATTAATGGGCGTGTGCATGTAAATTCTGGACTTCAGTGTATTCATGAACCACACACGGTAAATAGAAAATGCTTTGTGTTTGTACACTGAATTTTTTTTCTAGGAAGAAAATCATTGTTCTTAAAGGGAGCCATACTCCAAGGAAAAGTGGGTTTGTATTGCCTCAGGAACTCTCAGATTAATAGTTGTGAATTATGGCCAGGAGATTATTCACCTTAGAGACTCTGCCTCCCAGGCTCATCTTTGGAAAATCAGATGGAAAGGCTTTTATAATTCTTCATATCCTTTAGGAAAATGGTCCACAAGAGGAAGCTCAAAGACCTTTGCACAGGTGATACTGACAGACAGCCTGTCCAGACCCCTGCTGGGAGTAGACTGAAGGTGGAAAACAGGAGAGGCCAATGGAGGAGATATAGCTAGGTCATGGGAATGGGACCCGAGAGCCACTTTGTGTGTGTGTGTGTGCACTGAGCCACACACCTAGAGGACTGAGTTCAGAGGATCCATCACTGATGATGTGGTGTGCAGCCAGTCAATGACTTCAAAACCACCTGAGGCCAAGGTGAAAACATTGAGTTTCACTTCTGTGGCCATGTTGCATGGGTAACCAAGCCACTGTGCCTTGCAGAGGCTCCTCCCAGGTGAACAAGTCCTGCTCCTGGCTGCAGATGCCTCACCCCTCTCTCTGAGGCTCTTCTCTGCACTGCCTGAGAGGCCAGGTTTACAGGGCTCCTTTTTTGTTTGTAGGCCCCAAGTGCAGGCAACTTGTTCCATGTGGACACTAGGGCATGGGAACTGTAGGGAATTGACTGAGTACCATAGAGGTCTCCCTCACTGGCCACAATGGTGGTAGTGGGAGGTTCTTAACTGAGCATGCACAAGGCTAGCAAGATAACTGGATAGAGAAAAAAGCCCCCCTACAGTCTTCTGGTAGCAGATCGGGTGTGGGATGGGGGAAGACAGGCACATGTGCCACAGAGGTCAGAATGGTGATTGAGGAGATGGTAACCTAGAAATCAGTTAGTTTAGCCTAGGGAAAGAAGAAATTGGGTGGGAGGTGGACCCATCCAAAGTTCATGGAAGTTTGGGAAGTCAATTAGTCATCCTAAGAAATCACCTGCCCATCCCACACCAAAGCTAATACAAACCCAGGGGAACAAAGAAACTCTTCTCGTTCCTTGCTCTTGGTGCCGTGACCTCTCCTTTCCATTGGCCATGTGACCTTATCAGTCCTCCAGGAGGAAGTATCTCTCTTGTTCTGTTTCTCTCTGTCTGGCTGACTTGGTGAAGCATTCATCAGTGCATTCATGTGCTCTCTCATCTGGAAGCATGCGACCTTGCAGCCTCAGCAGCCACCTTAGGCTCCAAAGGACAATACTTTAAAATGGAGCAGGAACTCTGGGCACTTCCTTCTGTTTTGGTCTTGCAGATGGTCATATGCCCTCATATTTTGAACAATATTCTGTGGTTCTGGGTCATTTTTCAGCCCTCTTCTACTTGTACTCTCAAGGAATAAACATAGTAAATATCTTACAACACTTTCAAATGAAGCTATCGGGCTTTCATTTAAATAATTAATTTTAATTTTTTTTATTTCTACTAAATCTCTAAATGAAAAATTTAAACCTCAACACATAGTGGAGCTTGATTTAAAAAAAAAATAGCCAGACTTCCTCAAAAACTAAGTCTATGTGTTAAGGTCTTACTACTTACATTGTGGTTCTCCAGTCTGGAGCAGTCCTTGGAACAAATTAAAAATTCAGAATCTGAGGTCCCACTGGAGTCCTATCAAGCCAGAATTAATATTTTTAAAAAGATTCTTAGGTGATCTGTATGAAAGTTTGAAAAGCATTATCTATTCTATATAACTTGCATTTTCTGTAGGGGTGTGTGTGTGTGTGTGTGTGTCAGAGAGGTATTTCTAAAGACTTACATGACTGCTGTCCACTAAATTTGAGGACCCATCTGAATCCTTTCAGGTAAAGGATGAGAGCCAGTGATGAATGTTTTGAGTCCCTAATTTATGTGGGGGTGGGGCACACGTGCAGGGTTTTGGCACCCAGCACTAGAAATCTCTCCACTCAGCCATGCCGCCGCAGTGCCCATTCAAGATCATCACTGTTGCATTGTCCTATAATTTTAAGGAAGACATAAGCTCTCTAAGTGTTGTTTCTTTAGGATTTTATTTTTTCCATTTTACTTTTTGAAAGACAATTATAAGGGTGTGGCTTTAGTTTTGAGTATACACACCATTGTCTTTTTTGCTTGTAGAATACCAATTGAAATGTAATTTCAGGAAAATATTCAGGATTATCACCAAAATTTATAATCCTGGAATTATAAATATTCAGGATTATCACCAAAATTTATGATTGGCTAGAATATATAAAATATCTCTACAAAAATTTAATATTCAAAGCCATTTTTCATGGGGTAGTTCTGATTCTAAATGTAAGACTGCATTGAAACCAGCTATTCAACTTTTTCTATATTAATTGAAACATTTGAAATCATCCATTTCACTATATTCTACTCTATCTGTCACATTGCAAGAATATGAGAATAATAAATAGGTCACTTATTTTCTGGTAATCAAGGAAATGCATTATGAATGAAAAAATTGAAGTTAAAAGGAACTATTTGAAGGCAATTTGGGTGGGAAGCTGATCATTTAATTTGCACAAACAAATTTTTATATTTCTTTCCTACTTCCAATTTTGTGTTTCTTTAAAAACTATCCTATTGGGTTTTAAAATGCCATAACAGTGAAGGCAGATACTGCTATCCACAATATGAATTTTTTAAATCAGAAAATTAAGCCCAAGATAGCTGCCACATAGTCGTGTTGGGTTAACATTTATTGATTTTTACTTATCATTCCAAACACTTACACTAAGAAATTATTCATTACTTATCTGAAATTCTAATTTGACTGGGAATCTTGAAGTTTTATTTCTGAAATCTGCCAACACTCAATTAAAGCCATTTGAAACACTACCTTTACCAGCTGCATTTAGATCATCTATATATTAAAATTTAAGTTAAAGTATAAAATTTTTAGAAAGTTGAAATTATACAATTTTGTTCTTTTTGTTTTTTATAGTTCACTGAAAATTATTTTCAAAATACAAATACACCTTTTAATATCCACAAAAAAAATCTTGTGTATTTTAATGTTTTCCAATATATCTATTTCTAAATAAAATATTTGAATACCGAGGTTTTATAAATATCATATTCTTACAAATATTGTTTGCATTTTAGTTTTACTTTAGAATTTCCTCTTCCACATCTCAATATAGTATTGCTAAGCACAAAAATTTCATTTATAATAAATAAAGTTCAAGAATTTCAACCAAGAATGAACATGTTCTTTAACATTTTTTACAGACTTTAAGGTGGTTTTTTTTTAGATTTTTATTCATTTTTAGAGAGAGAGGAAGGGAAGGAGAAAAAGAGGGAGAGAAACATCAACATGTGGTTGCCTCTCATGTGTCCCCTAATTGGGGATCTGTCCCACATCCCAGGCATGTGCCCTCATTGCGAATCAAACTGGTGACCCTTTGATTCACAGGTCCACGCTCAATCCACTGAGCTACACCAGCCAGGACACATTTTTTTACAGATTTTAGTAGATGAAAAAAAACAAAACAGAAACAAACAAACAAATAAATAAATAAAATAAAAATAACATAAAACTGGTAATTCAATCGAAAAGCAATAATAATAAAGTGTCTCAGGAGACAAGGATACTGGCATATTTAATAGCATCTCTGTAAAAAAATGAAAAGTTAAATAATCATGTGATTAATATTATTTGAAGCATTCCATGTCTATTGAAAACTACTGATAAACATTGAAAGTTATATGATTCTTCATCTGTGAGAATTATAGAAATAAAGACATTTCTTCTTTTTGTTTTGAAAACCACCCTACCCAACAAAGATCCCAAGGACAGACATTAGGAAGTTTCAGTTTTTATGAACTGAAAAACTGAGAAGAATGATGAATAACTTCACATAAAAGAAGAAGGTAGAATCTCAGGATCTAGAGATAAAAGAATATTGTGAGAAGCAAGCTGTCTTGTCCTACAGATCTTAGAAGTTCTCAAGAATTAGAGTTACCAAAGCAAAAATTGGAGTGAAGATAAAAATAGATACAAATAAAAAATATTTTTAAAAAGCAATTAGGACCTCTGGTACCCAACCCTACTCTCTTCCAGTATCTTAGGTGACTTGCAATATATTGTCTGACAAAGCTTCATCAGAGAGGTTGCAGCGGGGGTGAGATGAGGTGTGGGATTAGCTGAGAGACAGTACTCTAGCATTATTTCAGGGTAGCTTTCCAAGGATAATATCCAAGCTTTAAACTCATAGACAGGAGATTAGAGGACTTTCCTGAGAGAATCTGAACCACACATAGAAAAGATCTATAGATGCTGACAGTTGGGGAACTGAAACCCAACCCTGTACAGATCAGAGGCTTGGCTGAATGAGTTTATGGAGCCTACATTTTTTTTTTCTTAAAAGATTAAAAAAATTGTTGTATTGTTTTTTTAATTTTATTTTTCAATTACTATTTACATTCAATATTATTTTATACTAGTTTCAGGTCTACAGCATAGTGGTTAGACAATATATTATACTTTACAGAGTATAAAGTGTATATTCCTCTTGATATTTGCAGTACTCACATAATTTCAAAATGACAAAATGGTGATTTATAAGATTAAATGCATGGAATTTTCAGAGTATTGCTTTGAAACCACAAAGTAGATTTCTGAGTAGTACTGTGTGTGCATGATGTTCAAAGGACAATAGAAATGTTAAAACATATACAAGTGTTAGCAGGTATTAGCAGGTATTTTGGCTGGTGATTCAATATCAAATTAGAGGTGAGTTTCAGTTTATGTTTCATATTTCACTGGATAGAAGGCAAACATTGCTCTCTGAGTACCCTTAGCAACTGTCATTAGATGTTTTAGATGGTGTAAGGGAGGGGAAAAAGCCTTAAATGACTATGTGCCCAAAATAACATTTTCCACTTATTTTTCAGGAGTAATATTATGGAAATTATAAAAAAAGAAAGATCCTCAATTAGATACTTCCATTATGTATTCCAGCCTTAGCTATTTAAAAGAGATATGTCACTTATTTAATTATTTAATACCTTATGGTATTTCTTAAGTTTTCATTTATTTGTTCTTATTTTTTTCAATAAGTAAACTATCTGATGACAGAAAATGACATATTTTCTATGAATCACTCATAGTATTTAGAATAGAGTCAAACAGTGGGTTAAAACAAAAAAAATTAGTTCATCTAAAACAAATTAATTTGGAGGTCAATACATCAAACCTATAAAATCCACAATTTTTTTAGCATCAACAGGTCAACAACAAAATCATCTCTACAGGCTGAATACAATGGTATACTGACATGAATTTATAAATAAAAGTGTAAAACAACTATTTTTCTAGATACTATAAATGCATGTCCTCTTTGTAGTGAAATACTTGTATTCATTCATTGTGACACCATGGAAGCGTCTAGTTACACATCAGACCAAGACAGCAGTAGTCACCCCTCATTCCTCTTTCAGCATAGAATACATCCATATGAATCACGAATGCAGTACCCTGTGGGCAGGACGCATATTGAATGGGGCCAGAGAGCTCCAGGTTTAAATTCTTACTTTGGCACTTGTTGACTGATTATTATGCAGTGCATTAAATATTGGTGACATTTCTGGCAGCCTTACCAGAAGCTATTTGATCCCTCATTTTTCACAAACCCATAGGATGTGGAAGGCCAAATTATTTGAACTTTTTGTGGCAAAACTGGCCTAGAAACAAACCTGAAAATCACTACTTTCTTCAAAGCTACTACAGGATTCATCTGGCTCTTTACTAAGTAAAAAATTAAAAACATGAAAATTTATGAAAGGTATAAATGCTAAAATGCAGAGCACTTAAATAAAAGCATTAATGAAAACTAACTTGCATGAAAGTTTTATGAAGTCTTTGTAACCATTTCCTTAAGTGTGTGTATATATGCATGCATTTTTTAATTATACAAGATGTTTTGCATAAATGTGTACAAGTGACAGTTATTGAATACATATAAAAATGCATATAAATCACAAAACATGTAGTTTTGATGTTTATCTTATAAAAGACAACCAATTATCATATTTAACTTTAATTACATTAATAAAAATGAGTATATACATCATTGGAAAATATGATTATAAGAAGTGAGTTTTAAAAATTATTGTTATATATTAAGAACTGTGAGAGAGCAAATATCTTTTAATTAAATACTCTATTTCAAATTAGGATCCACAAAATATAACAATAAAAACGTATGCTGAGAAGAAAACTTGAGAAGTTAACATACTGACAAAAATGAAGATTTAATTAAATTCATAAATATTGTGAACAGCAGTAGTACTGGTATTCAGCTCCTGACAGCAGTGGTTATAGCTCCCAGCATGCATCCCGTTACTCTTACTCAGTCCCAAGGAGAACTGTGATCCCTTGATGATGGAGGTTCATCAATTTACTAAACCCGACCAAGCTAAAATTATACTCGAGATAAGAAAGTGTTCATCGCTTTTCTTATAAGGGATGGGGATGGTGTGAGTGGGGCAACACTGGAGCTGAACTGGCCAGAGTTATGCCCAGTAGATCCTTTCCATGGGCCTTCCCCTTGCAGAGTTCCTTTACGGTCCCCCTCCCTCCGCCTCAGAGCACAGATCACCCCACCAAGGACTCCCTGCTCCGTGATTCCCTTCTTATGTTCTTTGCCAAAATGAGTTATTTTGCAGAATTAAAGGGGGAAATACGCTCTATTTTAACTTTTATGTGAACATTTTGGAGCTGTGAAAGTATTTTGTAAATGCATTTGGGTAAGAGCGATGTTAGAAGAAGGCTTTTATGCTCCCTGGAACGTCACCAGTGTCCTCTCTTTTCCTCTGTTTTCACTCTCCTGTCTTAGGAGTTTTAATAAAAGAGAGTGGGATCCCCTTCACACACAGAAATGACAATAAAATGGAATGAAAATACAGTGCTTCTCATTCCTTTGGGTAGGAGAGACTGCTTTTATATTCTTTCACATCGCGATCCAGAGTACTAAATTTAGGAGCACAGTGTTTTCCTAAGGCAGGCACTTCCCCCACTCCTCTCTCTGCCGTTGTGTTTTTCCTCAGAAAGCCATCTCCTGTCAGTTTGTCATTGAAAGTGCCTTATATTCTATATCCCAGGGTACCATGATTTCTAGATCTTTTTTTCCTAACCATCCTCTACTTCCAGAGAAGGATGGAAGAAACCATTCCAACCTCAGTTGCCTGCTTTTTCACTTTGTTCTCCAACTGCACTTCAAAGTCCTCAGAAATAAAAGTAGGTGACCAACCATGGCAAGACTAACTGCTTACTGATTTATTTTCTCTGATTTTGGAAGCCCCAAGTTATTTATAATTAAATTTGTTTTGACAATAAAATCCCATCCTATTAGCATAAACAATAAAAAATATGAAAAACCTATATCCAGTTTTCCTGGGAGACTTTCCCTGGTAGATCAAATAATCTGTCATCAAACTTTGTGTAGAAACATAGGAGTATTTTGGATAGACTGAGGCATAGTGTCACTGGGCCAAGTCACAGAACAGCAGCATTGTGCTCAGCCAATTGTATAGGGATTTTATTTGGCCTACCTCCAGGTTTTTCTTTCTTTTTTTTTTTTTTTAG
>PVIA01003257.1:0-175431 GCA_004024845.1 Tonatia bakeri | reverse complement strand
ATATAAACAAGAGTTAAGTTCCCACTCATCTCATCAACATTATAAGGAAAGGACATTATTCCAGGACTTGCTATATCTTAAGAGGATCTCTCTGGCTGCCGGGTAGATGAGGAGAGATGATAAGGAAGCCGGTAAAAGCAGGGCAAGTGTCCAGTCTGTGCAGGAATCCCCCTGAGAAAATGAAGGGGCCTCTGCACGGGAGGTGTGGAGAAGGGGTCAGATCATGGATGCAATTTCAAGGCAGAACCAAAATGGTTTCCTGGGCTGGGGTTGATGGTAGGGTGTAAGAGAAGCCAGTTTGTTTGTTTGTTTGTTTGTTTGTTTTAAGAAAAAACCCAAATCCTCCAGTCTCTCCACTGAGTGCCCCCTCTCTGTCGGACAAAGGGGAAATTGCCTCCCACTTTAAATGAGCTTCCCGGCAGCTGTGGAACGCAAGGGTGTGGAGTTCAACCTCCAAGGCAGATAAGAGGAGAAAGGCTCTCATCACCCCTCATTGCTCACCGCTGTACCCGGAGGCTAAGACTCTCCATTCGGCCTGGACTATTTTATCAAAGACAAAATTCCTATTTTGGGCTCTGTAGCAGAGACCTCCCAAATGAAATGCTCAGGCTGCTGAGATGTTATGGGAACTGTAGCACCAGAAAAAGAATATAAAATGCTGGCCAACAGAAGCCTGGGCCTTTCTTAATCTAACGCTGCAGGCAGACTCAGGCCCAACCTCCATAAAAGAATACAGCAGTAGCAGGAAGAGGATGGCTCAGCCTGCCCCGCTCCCTCCTGGAGATTCTACCTATCCGTCTTCTTCAGAGCATTCCTGCAGGATGCTGGTTATACAAGGCAAGTCCTCCAAGCACTATAATCCTGAAGACCAGGGAACTCACTCCACTGCCCGGGAAGTGAGTTACACAATGGTGCCTGTGAGATTTGCTGGTTCTAATATAGACTTGTCCAAGAGAGCTCAGAGTAGCAATTGTGATTGTCTTTTTTTTTCTTTCCCACTATTGTATATGAGTACTGACTACTAGTAGGTACTGCTAATTAGAACTAAAACTGGGACTTCGTTATGGTCAGTAAAATATAAGGAAACGTACCTTATAATTGATGCTACTGTGAGCGTGGTTGTTTAGAAATACCTTGGGGTTGGAGAACCTCAAGAAAATTTAATGAACATGCTTAGTAAGCAAAATGCTGGGAGAGGCAAGACTGATTTAAAGTACATATATTGTATCATTTGACACTTTTAAAAAAGATTTTATTTTTATTTATTTATTTTTAAAGGGAGGAGAGAGGGAAAGAAACATCAATGTGTGGTTGCCTCTCTCACACCCAATACTGGGGACCTGACCTGAGACCCAGGCATGTGCCCTGACTGGGAATTGAACTGGAAACCCTTTGGTTCACAGTCCCACGCTCAATCCACTGAGCTATACCAACCAGAGCTATTTTTATTTATTTTTTAGAGAGGGGGAAAAGAGGGAGAAAGAAGGGGAGTGGAACACCAATGTGTGGTTGCCTCTCAAGCACCCCCCACTGGGGACATGACCCGCAACACAGGCATGTGCCCTGACCGGGAATTGAACTGACAACCCTTTGGTTTACAGGCCAGCACTCAATCCATGAGCCACACCAGCCAGCGAGGATGATTCAACTTTGACAAGGAGAGAAGTTGTGGTTGTCCTTGAGGTGGCTGGGTTATGCTTGGTGGGGGTAATCTTAGGCCATGCTGGGAGAAAGGTCTGTTTGTGTCTGTGTGTGCATGCGGTTGTGCTGTACAACATGGCCTGGAGTGCACACGGGGCCGGGAGACCCCTCGGGTGGTCTGTCTGGCCATGAGTCTTCACTTCCCCTTCTCGGACACTGTCCCTCAGTTCTCGGTGTGGACTCCAACAGTCACATTGGAAAGGTTTTTTTCTTTTTTCCTTTATTTTTTTTTGGTCTAAATTCATGGTTTTTAATGTTTTGATTTCTTTTTTTAAATATCATAGATTTTTCCCTGGCTGATGTGGCTCAGTGGATTGAGCACAGGCTGCGAACCAGACATCTCAGGTTCGATTCCCAGTCAGGGCACATGCCTGGGTTGCAGGCCATGTCCCCCAGCAACTGCACATTGATGTTTCTCTCTCTCTCTTTCTCCCTCCCTTCCCTCTCTAAAAATAAATAAATAAAAAAAATTTAAAAATAAATATCAGATTTTTATTGTGCTATTCTCTCAAATTTTGTTTTTCCCCCCTCTTTATTCCCCTCCACACTGCATACCCCCTCCTACTCGCATTCCTCCCCTTTAGTTCATGTCTATGGGTAGTACATATAAGTTCTTTGGCTTCCACATTTCCTACACTATTCTTAACCTCCCCCTGTCTATTTTCTACCTACCATTTATGCTACTTATTCCCTACACCTTTCCCCCATTCTCCCCCTCCCCATCCCCTGCTGATAACCCTCCATGTGATCTCTATTTCTGTGATTCTGTTCCTGTTCTAGTTGTTTGCTTAGTTTGTTGTTGTTTTAGGGTTTTGTTTTGTTTATTCATTTTTACTTTCAGTTGTTAATAGCTATGAGTTTGTTGTCATTTTACAGTTCATAGTTTTGATCTTCTTTTTCTTAGATGAGTTCCTTAACTTTTCATACAATAAGGGCTTGGTGATGATGAACTCCTTTAACCTGGCCTTATCTGGGAAGCACTTTATCTGCCCTTCCATTCTAAATGAAAGCTTTGCTGGATAAAGTAATCTTGGATTCCAGTCCTTGCCTTTCATCAATTTGAATACTTCTTTCCAGCCCCTTCTTGCCTGCAAGGTCTCTTTTGAGAAATCAGCTGACAGTCTTATGGGAATTACTTTGTAGGTAGGTAACTGTCTCCTTTTCTCTTGTTACTTTTCAGATGCTCTCCTTATCTTTAATCTTGGGTAATGTGATTATGATGTGCCTTAGTGTGTGCTTCCTTGGGTCCAACTTCTTTGGGACTCTCTGAGCTTCCTGGACTTCTGGAAGTCTATTTCCTTTGCCAGATTGGAGAAGTTCTTCTTCATTATTTTTTCAAATAAGTTTTCAATTTCTTGCTCTTCCTCTTCTCCTTCTGGCACCCCTATGATTCAGATGTTGGAATATTTAAAGTTGTCCTGGAGGTTCCTCAGCCTCTCCTCTTTTTTTTTTTTTTTTTTTTTTTTTTTTTTTTTTTTTTTTTTTTTTTTTTTTTTTTTTTTTTTTTTTTTTTTTTTTTTTTTTTTTTTTGAATTCTTGTTTCTTCATTGTGTTCTGGTTGAATGTTTCTTTCTTCCTTCTGCTCAAAACCATTGATTTGAGTCCCAGTTTCCTTCCTGTAACTGTTGGTTCTCTGTACATTTTCCTTTATTTCACTTTCCCTAGCCTTTACTCTTTCCTCTATTTTGTGACCATATTCAACCAATTCTGTGAGCATCCTGATCACCAGTGCTTTGAACTGTGCATCTGATAGTTTGGCTATCTCTTCATTGCTTAGTTGTATTTTTTCTGGAGCTTTGATATGTTCTTTCAATTAGGCCTTTTTTTTTTTTTTTTTTTGTTTCCCTGCACCTGTTAAGTAGTAAGGGGTGGAGCCTTAAGTATTCGCTAGGGCAGGGCAACCCACATCACTGTGTTGTGACGCTGTATGTGGGGAAGGGGTCTAAGAGGGAACAATGCCGCTAGCTCAGCTCTCCACCGGTGTTCAGTTCCTTCCACCGCTTCCCACAATCAAACTGGGCCCTTCTGGTGCTGATTTCCACGTGGGTGGGTTTGTGTACATTCTAGGACCTTGTGGGTCTCTCCAACAAACTCTCCTGTGAGGCTGGGAGTCTTCCCCGCTGCCTCAACCCCCATGGATATTTACAGCCAGAGGTTTTGAGGCTTTATTTCCCCGCACTGGAACCCTGGGTTGCGAGGTCTGTCTCACTCCCCAGTTGTTCCTCCTAGTTTATCTGCACGCAAATGTAAGGCCACCCGCTCCACCAGCCATCAGCTTGCCCACCCCGGTCCTCCAGCCACCATCTTGTCACAAGTCCTCTGCCCAGCTGCCCTTCTCCACTCCTCCTAACGGTCTTGGTGAGTATTTCTTCTTTAACTCCTTGGTTGTCGGACTTCCATACAGTTTGATTTTCTGTCAGTTCTGGTTGTTTTTTGTTTTTAAATTTGTTGTTCTTCTTTTGGTTGTACAAGGAGGCACAGTGTGTCTACCTACACCTCCATCTTGGCCAGAAGTCCTGTGTTGATTTCTTATTTAATTTCATTGTGGTCTGTGTGATATTGATTCTTTAGTATTTATTGAATCTTGTCCTGTGGCTTAGTAAGTAATCAATTTTGTAAGTGTTCCATGTGTGCTTAAAAAGAATGTGTACTCTCCGATTGCTGAGTGCAGAGTTCTATATTAGTTCAATAAATACAGGTAGTTAATTGTGTTGGTCAAATCTTCCATATCCTAGTTAATTACTGGTCTTTTAAATCTGTCAATTACTGACAAAGATGTGTGAAATCTCCATCATGAGGGTGAATTTCTGAATTTCTCCTTATAATTCTTTCCATTTCCATTTTACATGCATGTTATTAGATGCATACAGCTTAGAAATGTAGTGTCCTCATGAATCAAACCCTTTATTAACGCATGTATGAGCCTCTTTCCTGTAGCAGTTCTGTCTTCGCTTTAAAGGATATTGTGCCTCATATTAATATAATGATAGGGCCAACTGCTCTTCCCTACTTAACAGCCCTGCTTCAGAAGCCCTCCTCTTTCTCCCATCAGTTTTTTCCCATCTCTGTTGGTTTATTCCAATCTGAATGAAACCATGTTGCTATTTTTCTATTGTAAAGAAAAATTCACTTGACCCCACTTCCTCCTTCAGCAATTCTTTGTTCCCCTTTAGAGAAAAATTCCTCAAAAGAATAACATGTAGTTCTCTCCTCCCATTCTCTTATTTTTCTCATTCTTAGTCTTTTATTCACTGTTTTACATTATGTTTGTAAATAACCCGTTGTATAGAAACAGACTCAGAGAGACAGAGAACAGATTGACAGTTGTCTGAGGGGAGGGGTTTTGGGGGACTGGGTGAAAAAGGTGGAGGGGTGAAGAAAGAGAAAAAAGAAACTATAGACACAGACTCTCTAAAATAAATAAGTAAAATCTTAAAAAAAAAGAAAATTAGAAAATATAGATAAGCAAAAATAATAAAATGAAAACATTATATTCTCACCATGCTGAGTTTCAATGTTAATAACTTAGTAAAATTACAGTAATAACTGGATCTTTTATTTATATATGCATTTTAATGTATGGTTCTTTTTTTTTAAGATTTTATTTATTTATTTTTAGAGAGGGAAGGGAGGGAGAAAGAGAGAGAGAGAGAAACATCAATGTGCGGTTGCTGGGGGACATGGCCTGCAACCTAGGCATGTGCCCTGACTGGGAATCGAACCTGCGATGCCTGGTTCACATAATGTATGGTTCTTTAAATCAATATGAGATCATATTATACATGCCATTTTATAATAACCTTTTTATAAACCTTTATAACCTTTTTATATCATTTATTCACCTCTACCTTTCCAATTTGGAAATTTTTCATCTCACTCGATACATAGACTATAAGCAAATTTTCCCAATTATCCCAAAAATGTTCTTTATAACTGATTTGTCCATACCAGTATCTAACCAATGGCTACATGTTGCATCTGGTCTTCTAGTAAAATCCCCCTTTCTCATGACAGTAACTTGTTGAAGGGACTAGACCAGACGTCCTACCCTTTGAATTTGTCTGGTGCTCCCTCCTGGTACTGTTTAGCTTGCCCCCTTATAACCTGAACTTCTTATAAACTGAAAGTCAGATCTAAAGGATTCATGGATCCAGGTTAAACTGTTTTGATGAGATAGGTATATGACAGATGGTGTTGTATACCTTACACTGCGGCTCATCATAAAATACCATATCTGATGACACACCTCTTGTGACAGAACTGTTGGCCACTCACTGGTTCAGGGTGAGGAGAGCCTAATCCCTTCAGTTTGAATTACGTTTCCCCCTTGAGACTAGAAAGAACGTCCGTTCCCTGCCTGCTCACTATCCTGATGGGTTTAAGCCCGTTAACAACCCTTGCCTGAATAAGGAATTTCATAGGGTTTGCAAAATGGTGGTGTTCAAATTCTAGATCTTTCAGTAAATTTTTTTCCTTATCAACTGAATTTATTTGATTATCCTAAAATATAGTTCTACCATGAAGGCAAGATAAATGCTTGTTTATTGTCCTTTCATCGCCAACTTTCAAAGTAAGTTCAGTTAAACAGCCACATAAAATGATAGCAAATAACTGTTCTTAACCCAGTCTAATCGGCTTGTACTCCCACCAACACACAAAACTCCAGTTGACTCCACTGATGACCTCCAGGTTGCTCCATCGAGGGGCAAGTCTGGTTCTCACCTGACTTCACCTGGCAGCAGCGTTTGAGACTGTTGATCACTCCTTCCTCTTTGAAACACTTCATTTATTTGACTTTCAAGACACCGCCTTGCCGTAATTATCCCACTACTTCCCTAGGCATTGCTTCTCAGAGTCCTTTGTCTGTTCCCGTCATTTATTCACCTGACCTCTTCAGCTGGCTTTCCCACGGCTCCCTCCTTGGACTTCTCTATCTACACTGACTCTGTTTTTGACCTTGAACCAAAAGGACATTTCAATTCCATCTCCCTACTTTACAAGCCCCAAACCCTTCCATCCCTACAGTGAATTAAAACTCAAGCTACTCAGGCTTTCTGTGTCTGACCTCGTTTCTCTATCCCACCGTATTCCCGGCCATGGCGGCTTCAGTTCAATATTCCATGATTACTGCTCTGGTTTTATGTTCTCTGTCTTGGCTCCCTAAGGGCTTTCCTTACTTTCTGTGAGCTCAGTTATGCATTTAAAAACTAGAATTTATCACTAAGAATCATTTCTCTCTTTCCCTTTCCCTTCTTTCCCCTAAAAAACAAAACAAAACAAAACCCTCCTTTTTTGTTTGTAACTATTAGTGTTATGGGATGAATTACCACCAGCTGGGTCTTTGGGCAGAGGAAGTATTGTTTTAGACTGTGGGAAATTGGTGATTTGGATATAATATAGAATCCATTTCCTTTAGCTGTCAAAAACAAAGCTATGCACTTAAAAATATGTTTGTTATATCTTACGTCGCATTTTTAGGTGTTGCAGCAGGAAGATTTTTAGAGTATTTAGCCGTATTGCCAGAAGTGGAAGTGTAGCCGGCACATTTGTGCTGTCTGCTGGCCATGGCTGATGGGTCTACGACCGGATACACCAACTCCCCTCTGTGTTTTATATATGTTGTTCACTCTGCCTGGAATAGCCTCCTCCAGTCTCACCCTCTCCCTTCATGCACCTAGCTGACTGATATCTATCCTCAGAACTCAGCCCGGAAATCGCTTTTTCAAAAAGCTTTCCTAGGTTCTCTCCACATACAGCGAGTGAGTCCTTCCTTCTTTGTATTTTGCAGGTCGTTTGGGGATGTTAACATGATAGTTTTAATTATTTGTTCACACATTGATTTGCTTGCTAATTTTGAGTTTATTTAGGCTGAGACTGGTTTTACTCCTCTGTGTACTTCCAGCACCAAGTACAGGGCTTGCAACTGTTAAGTGCTCAAGAACTTGTATTGAATTTCTAAAGAAATAGTGAGGAATGGGACTTGAATGAAAAGAGGGAGGTTTGAGGTAAGACTCCAGGTGGAAGAGGTGGATTTTGAGAGGAATCAGAAATACCTTTGGAAGGCAGAACCTGCTGGCTAATTACCCAGAAATGTGTCCTTTGCCTCCTTCGCCCAAGGCACTCCTGCCAGCCCAGGAATTCTCCTGGCATTCCCGGGGCTGTTGTAATCCTCAGGATGTCAGGTCTGGACCTGAGGCTTCCCCGCTGCCCGCCACTGCTCACGGGCTCTCCTGGTTTACCGGTACTTTCTGTCTCCGTCTTCAAAAGAGCACTTCCACATACACTATCTCATTTACTCCTTCTGATAACTGCGTTAAAAAGGGATTTTTCCCTTTTATAGATGAAGAAGTCTTAGAGAGGTTAAGAACTTTGCCCCAAATCACACAGTAGTGGTTAAGTGGCAGTGTCGGGATTTGAATCCTGATTATTTAACTCCGAAACTCACATTCTAAACATGACACTAATCAGTCTGATTTCCAGTAGGACGCAGGATAAATCTGACACCTTTGAATGCATGCTGAGTAGAACTGTGTGACACATCTGTATGTGAAAAAAAATTAATACTTGTAGACAAAGCCAGGGATGATCCACATGAAAATGTAACTTGTCCTAGAGTAGTAACAGAAATGAAACATTCACCAACCGCTAACATGTGCCTGACATTTATTTATTTATTTATTTATTTATTTTTAAAGATTTTATTTATTTTTAGAGAGAGGGGAAGGGTGGGAGAAAGAGGAGAGAAATACCAATGTGTGGTTGCCTCTCACGTGCCCCCACAGCCTACCGGGGAACTGGCTGGCAACCCAGGCAGGTACCCCAACTGGTCATTGAACCAGCGACCCCTTGGTTCAAAAGCCAGTACTCAGTCCACTGAACCTCACCATCTGGCCTTTATTTTAAAAAGAAACATTAATTTGCTGTTCCACTTATTTATGCATTCATTGGTTTATTCTTGTATGTGCCCTGACCAGGGATCGAACCCATGACTTTGGTATACTGGGACAATGCTCTAACCTATCTACCCAGACAGTCCTGGGTTCAAATACTGACTTTTCCTCTTACCCAATATGCCAAACTGGAGAAAGATAGTCTATTAAAGGGGGTAATGTGTAAAATGGGATAATAATATTTAAAGGTTTTTTTGTAAGGATTAAATTGTTTAGATTTACTTGTTTATTTTTCATTACATATTGGTTTAAAGGGTACAGCTTAGTGGTTAGACAATCATATACTTCACCTAGTGTTTCCCTCGATAATTCCAGGACCCCACCTGACACCATACATAGTTATCGCAATGTTATTGACTATATTTCCTATGTCTTACTTCCACATGGCTATTTTGTAGCTACCTATTTGTTCTTCTTGGTCCCTTCAACTCTTTCTCCCAGTGCCCCAACCCCACCTCCCCTCTGGCAACCACCAGTTCCTTCTCTGTATCTGTGTATCTGTCTGTTTAAATTTTGTTTGCTTATTTTGTCCTCTAGATTCCACATGTAAGTGAAATCATATGGCATTTGTCTTTCTCTGACTGACGCATTCCACTGAGCATAATATCCTTCCATGCTGTCACAAACGGTAAGAATTCATACTTTTTATGGCCAATATTCCACTGTATATATTTCCACAGCTTTTTTTTTTTTTTAAGATTTTATTTATTTATTTTTAGAGAGGGAAGGAAGAGGGAGAAACATCAATGTGCGGTTGCTGGGGGACATGGCCTGCAACCTAGGCATGTGCCCTGACTGGGAATCGAACCTGTGATGCCTGGTTCGCAGCCCGCGCTCAATCCACTGAGCTACACCAGCCAGGGCGAGTAGTACCAGTTCTTTACAAATCGTAAATATTAGCCCTTTATTAGACATATCGTTGGTGGATGTGTTCTCCCATTTAGTAGGTTGTCTCTTAGTTTTTTTGATGGGTTTCCCTTGCTGCGCAAAAACTTTTTAGGTGATATAATCCCATTTGTTTATTTTTCCTTTTGATCAGTTGGTTGTGTTACAGAACAACAAGGTGGGGGGGCCTGGGAAGATATACTATTACCTGAAAGAAACCCCCCAAATTCGTTATGTCTGCCACCAGAGGAAAGATGTCTCTCAATGCCAGAGATTCATGAAAAGGGAAGGAAATGTTTATTTCATGCTATACAAACTTAAAGTAGTGACCTAATGTCTTCATCAAAATCCCAGAGTCCCTTAAAACACTCACAAATACACACAGTCCTTCCTTCCCCCTTTGCCCAGTCTGGGGTACTGTATCTCAGGAAAAGAAATAGAAGTCCGTGGCTCAGGCAGCCCCCAGTTCTTCTCAGTAATCCGTCTCAGCTGGTAGTCCTCCCTTGGTTCCTGGCACCATCAGCTGTGTTGCCGGGATCTCTGCTAAAGCCGGGTGGTGGTTCCCTCTTCTAAAGCTGCGGTAGTGTCCCCACTCTGGCAAAGCCGAGTGGCAGTTCTCTGCTAAAGCCACATGGTGATTCTCTCTCACAGGGCTGCAGGAGTCCCCACTCTGCTAAAGACCGAGTGGTTCTCCCCCCACTGGCTGCCGTGTCTGGGTTTAAATCCCCGCGCCAATCTTCCTCTGCAGTCCCATTTCCGACTCCTCCCACAATTGACTACACTTGCCAGCACTCCCATATCCTTCCAGCTTTACTGGGCTGCCATTGTGAGTCTGGGCAGGCGTGGCCCCATGTCATGGAGCCAATCTTCTCCAAGCTCCCACGCAGGCGTTGTAACTTGGGGGACCTGCGCACGCCCCCCTCCCCAGTTACTTCTCGGTGGGGAAGTTACTTCCATTCCCCTGGCCCAGAGCATGGCACAGCTATTTAATACATCTATGCAACCAGTCAAAGGTTATAGATATGTTAAATGACCACACCAGAGGTTAGCTGCAAAGCTATTGCTATGCAAAACAGTTCTCAATGGCCCTGCTCCATTTGTCCCTTCCCCCAACCCACATGGGGCGGGGCTGTGTGTGTGTGGGGGGAAGGACATCCTAGTATTTCCTGAATACCTTGAGTTCTGGACCCCATTCCAAATCCCTATTTGGGGCCTCCCTCTTGGCTGCACCCTGTTACAGTTGTAGCTTCATCCTATAAACCAAAAGGTCACAAGTTCCAGTCCAGGTCAGGGCACATACCCAGGTTGCTGTTTGAAACCTATCCCCTACTTGGGGCACATACTAGAAGGTGACCAATGGATGTTTCTTTCTCCCTCACTAGAAGCAATGAAAATAAATAAGTAACTAAATAAATAAGTAAGTAAGTTTAAAAGCTCTCAATTCCTTAAGAATTTCTGAATCAGAGGGAATGGACTATTCAATATCTTTCAATGAGTATTGCCAGATTGCTTTCAAGAAAGGTTGTCTATGTCATACACTCATTAGCAGCATAGGAGTGCCTGGCTCACATTAATAAAAGGAAATCTACTCTCGATAACTGTAAAACGTCAGCTTAAACTTCTATTTCTTTGATTAGTGAAGTTGGACCCTCTATCCTTCAATTTATAATAGTTTAGTGAATTGTTTATTCTTATCCTTTGCTCATTTTTCTATCAGGGTACTGTTTCATCCTTAGAATGTCACTTTTACAATAAAATAAAAATTAAAAATTAGCCCAGCTGGTGTGGGTCAGTGGATTGAGTGCCAGCCTACCAATCAAAGGATTGCCGGTTCAATTCCCAGTCAGGGCAAATGCCTGGGTTGTGGGCCAGGTCCCCAGTGCGGGCGCGCTAGAGGCAACCACACATTGATGTTTCTCTCCACTTTCTCCTTCCCTCCCCCTCTCTAAAGATAAATAAACAAAATCCTTAAAAAAACACCTTGTTGGTAGTGCATGACTGCTAAACACCAGCAGAGGTCCACAATGGCGCGCTCGCCCACCAGTGAACTTTCAAGGCCAGCGGCCTGCCTTTATTCCCCATGGCGGAAGCAAGGTTTCCACAAATCACCATCGCGGGAATTGCAGCAAAGGCGTCGGTTTCCCCAGTCCCTGGAAGAAGGTCTCGCGGGATCTCAGCTGTCCTTGGGACCTACGACCTGACTACAAATCCCAATATGCAACTCGCCAAAGGCCCGAGAGACCGAATGAAGTCTGGGGTCCAAGGTCATGTGCCTGTCTGCGTAAGGCGTCCGGTCATCTCTCTCACGCCTTTTTCTACAGCTTCCACCTTAGCCGCCATTTTGTGCGAGAGGTTACGGAACTTCTGCGTCCCACCGACTCTATGGTCTAGCATTTCGGGGATCAACCAATCGGAAGCCACATCTTGGAGAAAAACCCCGCCCTTACCCGCAGGGAGGCGGGAAATGCCACGAAGCTCCTGTGAAGAGAGAGGAAGGAGCTGTGTAAAACCAATAAAAAAGGAGGAATTGAGTACGTCAACCAATGGGGTCGCAGAGGGATTGCGGCCAATGAGAGTGGGGGGATCCTGGGACACGTGGGTGGGGGAGCTGAGCTCTGAAACCTAGAGCTAAAGCTGGGACGTGAGTCAGTCACCTTGAGCGGGGCGAGCGCCGTGGTCTGAGCAAGGGCAGCAGGGCAGTGGGAGTGCAGGTGACTTGGGGCCGGAAACCCACGGTTCGCAGGGGTGTGGGTTGGGCTGTGTGGAGGGGCATTTACCCCTAAGGCCGGGAGAGATGACGGGCATCTATAGCCTTAACTATTAGTTAATTACCAACGGTAATGAACGACTTACTGTAAGACTGAGACTGTGTAAAGTGAACGAACGGGACCCTGCACGGCACCTGCCCAGTGTTGGCCTCCAGTCTTCCCGGGAGACCATCCTCTTTCGCTACATTTCCCTCCTGGGGCTCAGGCTTCCTTCCTCTACTTCCGATCTCCATGACCTTCCTTTGCAGATCCGTCTCACTGAAAGTGGTGGACCCGGGAGTTCGCGTTGTCCCTCTGACCTCTAATGTTGGGCACGGTGCTAGGAAGAGCGTGGTCCAGGGAGGACGGGCGAGGGTGAAGGGGACGAACGAAGGTCGCCACTATAAGGAAATAAGTGGACTGTCAATGGGATTTTTTGTTTTCCTCTGCAGACTGAAAAAATGCAGACCACCGGGGCTCTACTCATTTCTCCGGCTCTGGTAAGCTGCGGCTCCGGGGTGCTCTGTAGTGCCAGGAGTGGAAGCCATCATTGTTTAATGAATGAACTGAGAGAATCTTGGCATCCTGATGGTGTTGGCTCTTTGGGGAGATTGTAGGATGTGATGCAGTTAACCCCTGTTTATTTGGATGTGTAAACCAAAGTATCTTGGCTTGGAAATGTGGTCAGAGAGTCCGGATCTCACTTTTACCCACTGTCTGGCTTAGTAAAACAGCCCACTAGTAACAGTGATTTTTTTCTCGTGGCTGCACATTAGAATCAACTGGAGATCCTTGAAAAGTACTGATCCCCCAGCTGTACAGATTCTGGGAATGAGAGTGGAACCCATGCAAATATATCGAGAAAACCATGTTACTAAGGACTCGGCTTAGATGTCTGTTTCAGGAGCCTCTCCCAGCTTACTGGTCCACTCCATTCAGGATATATAACAATGAGTACCATTTTAGAAAAATGAGATTTCCCCCTTCTGATTCCTTTGGTAATCTGGGTACAAAACCTTCCTGAACCTGGTTTGGTATTAGTGTGGGCTTTTGCTGCATTCTGGGATACTGATCAGGGCTGTGCCGGTCAAAGTGAACTTTGGTACCCACTTTTAAATGGGAAGGTTGCCACTGCTGACAACCCCAGGGTCTCAGGGCAGCTGTGTTCGGTGCAGACATAGTTGGTAAAAACAGGAATACATTAATTGATCTTGAAGTACATTGGACTTTTTCTGTCCCTAACCTTTGCAGACCTTGACAGAAGCTTGGCATTTAGGTTTTTGGTTGTTTTTTTTCTTCTTTGTCTGATTTGGGGGATGTATGTGTCTTTCTGATTTTACAGATCCGCTGTTGTACCAGGGGTCTAATCAGGCCTCTGTCTGCCTCCTTCTTGAGTAGGCCAGAGATCCCATCTGAACAGGTAAAGTAGTGTGGGCTCACTTACGAACTTCTCCAGACAGAGGTCCTTCAAGTTAGTTGTGTTGCCTTGAGGCCAAAGCGAAAGGAGGGCTAGAGATTCCGCGATGCTTTAATAGTTCCAGATACCCCCAAGGTGAGCACTATAGGGGAGAAACTTGCAAAAGTGAGGTTACCCGAAGAGTAATGCCCGGCGTGCTCTGCAGTCCGAGCATTCTGTGCTTGCCAGGCAGTTTGCCAGCAGTTTCAGGGCTCAGGTGGGTGGGGTAAAGAGGGTAGAGTCCTTGTGCCTCACTCTCTCCTTTGTCTCTTCCTCTCTTTCCTTACTTCCCTCTCTCTGTCCTTCTAGCCTTCCTACAGCAGCTCCCCGCTCCTGGTGGCCAGACGGGAGTTCCAGACGAGTGTTGTCTCCCGGGACATTGACACAGCAGCCAAGTTTATTGGTGCTGGGGCTGCCACAGTGGGTGTGGCTGGTTCAGGGGCTGGAATTGGAACAGTGTTCGGCAGTTTGATCATTGGCTATGCCAGGTGAGTTTGGGGGTGGTCTGGAGTCTCTCTCACCATGAATTCCACCCTGTTTGGGGCAAGCCTTGGCAAGAGAGGATCCCTGTGGCTTCCGGTTTATTGCACCTGTCTCCTGTCTTCTCTGGAGGAGAGCAGAATTCTCTGAATGAGAGTTTAAACATGCTTGCAACCTGGCTCACTTAAACTTACCATGCTGGTACTTTGCTTGTCTGGCCAAATCCCCAGGATACATGCAGGCGAGGCACTCCCAGTGTTAGCACTCCCCATTCACCTGACCTGCCTGAGTCCTCCACCCCCAGCCCTCACCCCTTCCTCTCCATCGATCTCTGTCCCGGCAGGAACCCGTCTCTCAAGCAGCAGCTCTTCTCCTATGCCATTCTGGGCTTTGCCCTGTCTGAGGCCATGGGGCTCTTCTGTTTGATGGTCGCCTTCCTCATCCTCTTCGCCATGTGAGCCTCCATGGGAGTCACCTACCCATCCCTGCTGCTCCGACTCCAGGCCATGCCCGGTGCTGGGACATGCTAAGCTTTACCATTAAACACAACATTTCTCTAAACCCATATGCCTGCGCCTCTGTCCTTTGACCTTGGAGAGGGTCTTGGTGGAAAGGTGGGACAAGGGAAGTGGGGTTGGGTTATTGGTGATTAGGAACTCCTTGAGGCTGAGAAAGGTCATTGCCATGCCTGTAAGAACCCGGATGGTTCTCTTTCCCTCCCAGAGGGAGCATGAACTTGTCTGATAATTGGTGCTTTTTCCCTACCAATTTAGTATAGTAATGCGTGGCATTTCTGAGGGGCTCAGTACCAAGGGCTTTATGTTTTTATCTCAACAACTTTATGAATTAGAAGTACAGTGATTAGAACTGTTTTGCAAATGGGGAAATGAGGCTTAGGGAAGCAAAATAACCTGGCAGCCATCACAGAGCTAGTAAGTGGCAGAATTGGGGGTTCCCCATCAGGCCAGCCTAAACCTTTAACTGTGCTGTCCCATCTGTTTTAGTCTTGGCCACACAATGGAAGTGGTGCAGACAGGGAAACTTAGCCCCAAAGAAGTCGTATAGCACTCAGAGATAGAGAGAGGCCTCTACCCACCTACATTTAGTCTCACTTGTGTATTTCATTATCAATTTGCCTTTTTGAGTGCCTCGGTGATCTTTTTGTATTTTGTAAAATATGTTTATTGATTTTAGAGAGAGAGAAGGAGAGAGAAACATTGATTGGTTGCCTCCTGTGCATGCCCTGGCCAGGAATCAAACCCCAACCTTTTAGTGTTGAGCGCAATGCTCCAACCAACAGAGCCACACTGGCCAGGGCCCTAGGTGTTCTTGAATAAAGCAGATGAGGCAGAGTCTCTGTTCTTGGAGAATTTACAATCTTAGCTTTGCTAGGAATAAAAAGGGTATTTAGGCAGAAGGGAGGGGGGAAACAAACTAACAAATTGCTTAGAGAGCTTTGCCAAGCATCTTGTGGTCTCAAAAAAGTCGATGCTCAGCAGGCTGTCCCGCTTGGCTGAAGTGGGACCGATTACCCAGGTAAGAGAAAGCTAAGCTGGTACATCCGCAGCTGCTGCTTCTCTGAGTCCGAGCAGGAGCAAAACATGAGCAGAATGGAGTCAGGTTGCTGGTAGACATGGTCTGTCTCAGATTAGATGGTTTCAAAAGGAGTAATAACTTCTAAGTGGAACCCATCTTGTGAAAACCTTTCACCCCAACCTGTTGCAAAAGTTTCTGTGAAGTAGTGAAACCCAGAATATTCCTAATTAGTGTTAAGAACAACAAAAATGCGAGTCAATAAGAATGGGTTTAATTTATATGGAATTTATTTTTTTAAGATTACTTACTCATTTTCAGACGGAAAGGGAGAGAAACATCAATGTGTGGTTGCCTCATGCTTGCGCTCCTCCCACTGGGGACCTAGGCCCACAACCCAAGCCCTGAGTGAGAATTGAACTGGCAACCCTTTGGTTGACAGGCTGGCACTCAATCCACTGAGCCACAGCAGCCAGAGTACAATTTATTTTTAAGCTCTTTTCCAAAGATTTCTTTATTTACTCTTAGAGAGAGGGGAAGGGAAGGAGAAAGGGAGAAACATCTATCAGTTGCCTCTCACACATGCCAGACCAGAGATGGCCTGTAACCCAGGCATGTGCCCTGACCAGGCATCAAGCCAGCAACTTTTCACTTTGCAGGACAATGCCCAACCAACAGAGCCACCGCAGACAGGGCTAGCTTATATGCGGTGAAAAGACAGTCATGCAGGTATTTAGGTACTAAGCATCCTCCTCCATGTCTTGGGGAAAGCAAGAAATCTAAGGTCCTCACTCTGAAGGAGCTGGAGCATCAGCAGAGTGGAAATGGTAGTGAACAGCACCATATGTTATGGAATATGTGGGTGCAGAGCTATGTGCTATGGAGAGGAAAACGAGACTAGTAGTCGTGAGACTGTCAGCTAACATTGAGCACTTGTACGTCAGGTGCATTGCTAAGTACTTCCCATGAATAACTTCCAACTTCCTTATGAAATCATTTAATGGGTAAGGAAACGGGGAGGCTCAGAGAGCCAAGGCATCCTGTGAAGGTCACACAGCTGTTAGTAAAGCTGGGATTCAAACTCCAGAACCTGTGTCCTTACTACTGCTGACTCAGCTAAGGTTTGTGCAAGTGCAGTGACCAACTCGATGTCGAATGTCAAACCAGTGATTCTAACCCAAGTCCATCTAACATTCATTCAGCAATCATAGTCATGGTCTAGCACAAGATTTCTCAACTCTGGCACATTTGAGGCCAGGTAATTCATTGTTGTGGGGCTGTCCTGTGCATCATTTGATGTCTAGCATCATCCGTGGCCACTTAGCCACTAGATGCCGGTAGTACCCTCCGCTTCCCGAGTAGTGACGACCAATTACCAAATAGATAAAAGTGTCTCCTGACTAGGGCAAAAATCACTCCCAGCTGAGAACTACTGGTTTACCATAATCTGATGCCTGTCCTCTTAGCCTCTTCCTCTTCAGTAACTCAAGGTTATCTCAGTAAGCCAGCAATACAACCTGAGGCTGAGCCCAGGAATCTCAGGGCCAAAGGAAAGAAATGGGAACTGAGGTGGAACTGGCAGCCGAGGTATCACCAAGGGAGCAGCGGATTAACTGTTAACATTGGCACAAACGGCGTGCAGTAACCTCTGAGATAGGCTGATACCCTTACCAGGTCACTAGCCTCTGGCAGTAATCAAGGAGCAGCCCCCAGGGAAGGTGGTTGCCTTTTCTGTCTTGTGAAGCTCCAGGGACCTAGTTTTAACCAAGAGGCTAGTAAGAATTTCCCTTCAAGTGGGCTCCAAACAGCCTTGGAATTGCTTGGAAATCCAGATCGGCAAGGTGGGGAATGTGATTGGTTTGTAGCCCAAGAGCCCTGCAGGGTCAGTGGAGAACACACCCCTTCCCTCAGCCAGGCCAGTCAGTCCGTTACCACTGAGGTTTTTATCTGGGGTTGATGGTCCATAGGTGGAATCATTTTGCTTAGTGCAAATTATTTGTGAGAGGATACAGACATGCGTTTTTGGGGGAGAAGATCCATTGTTTTCATTATATTTTCTGAGAGGTAATGACCAAAACAAACAGTAATCACTGCCTTAGAGTTGGATGTGGTAGCAAGGCCTGTGGACTTGGGGGTCCAAGGAGCATGCAGACCCCAGCCCTACCACTTCCTAACTAGGAAGTTAATCATCTCCCCTGAGCCTCGGTTTTCTTATCTCTAAAACAGAAGTGAGAACAATTTGTGGTGGTTGTGACAACAAAATGAGATAGGTAAATTTATGCAAATGAGGCATTGATGCATGTAATATATACTTGTACAGTATTAATGAGATATACATTAAGATGTATTTGAGATAATGTGATAACAGGTATTATTAAGTTTTTAAATATAGTTATTATTTATAATCTGAAGTCTCAAAACACCCCATCCAAGTGCTAATTTTTCCTTTTAGTCTAGAATTTATTACCTAAATGGGAACTCTCCATTTACCCCTGGCGTTGAGCCCAAGACAGGAGGCTGGACGCTCCCTGGAGGGGAAGACTGCTCCAGAGGGCAGTGGGGCACAGGGTTTGGGGGGAAGAGAAGAATGATCAACCTATCGCTTTAGGGAGGGTTGAAATGTAGCTGTGACCTGGCCTCCAGATCACTGGCTGGCCTCTGTCCCCGGGGGAGGGCACTTGCCTAGTTGCCATGAGCAAGACACTACCAAACTTCATTGCATAAAGAGAAAGCTCAATGCTGGGCGGTCAGGTGCAGGGGAGGCTAGAGGCTTGGGTCCAGGTTCCTGTAAGGAAGCCCTCAGTTGTGTCATTCATCACCAGAGGGCATGAAATGGCTCCGGAGGCACACTCTTGCCCTCTGGCCAAGCTACCAGTGAAAAGCAGCCAGGTGTTTCCTTGATCAAGTCAGTGAGCACTGGGTAAAGTAAGCAATGCCAATTTAAAAGTTCTTCGAGCCTCTCCCTGGTCCTTCCTCTGTTCCCTAGCTTAGAGGCCTCCTGGAATTAGTTCCCTTTAAGCAGCTGCCTTCTGCGGCCCCTGAGGCCCAGATTATCTATGCCAAGCTCAGCTCAGCCCTTGGGGGGGGGGGGGGGAAATAGGCATATCTGAGGAGGAAGAGGTCAAGTCCTGAAGATCCATGGCCAGGGGAAGGACAACTGGCTACCATGTCCTCATTTCCAGTCTGTTCACCTGTCTGCAGTGCTCCCCGAATGTCTGGTCCTGGAGATACCAGACAGGTGTTCCACGCATTCTGCCCTAGAGGATGTCCTTTGGAGTAGCTAGACAGATGAGTAACCAAACCACTAAAATGAAAGCAGTGTGTCTTATAATAAAAGTATGAATTACTCCAGAATATGGGGTAATTAAAAATGACTAATAATATTAATAATATGCCTGGAGGTGTTAGGCTTGGCCGAGAAAGTGATATTCCAGCCAGCCTTGAAGATGAGTAAAAATAATGAGTTAATCACCGAACATTTACTTTGGCCAGGTGCTGTGCATGTTCATGATCATATTACCACTTTTTTATAGCTGCTATTATTTTACCAATATTGCTGATGAGGAAAAGAAGCCTGGCAAGTTCAAATAGCTAGGTTTTCCCCTGGTAGAGGGAAAGGATATTCCAGGCAGAGAAAACAGGAGCAAAGACCTGGAGGAAAGGAGGTCTGTGAGCAAGTGAGGTACCAAATTATCTGGACAGTACTTGCCACTTAGAAAATTCTTCCAGAAATGTCACACTTAATCCTCAAAAATACCCTGAAGAGTAGGAGATATCACCATTGTGCAGATGCAGAAATTGGCTAAAATTGGATATGTGCTGAATGATACAAATCAAAAGTTTGAACCTTTCTTCTGGGTATAAGGTAAGTGTTCCCTGTTCTTTGCCCTTGTACTTGAAAACATTGGTCCAGTAGAAAGGAGGGGACAAGCTAAGGAATCCACTTGTCCCACGGGCCATCTTGGGGCCTCTGCAGTCTGTTGCCATGGGGGAATTTATGGACTAGTGGTTCTCCTTGTGTGACAACCCAGTGAATTAATTTTGACCATCTTACTAAATAAATACCTAAGCAAAATTCTGGAATCCTTCTTAAGTGAATAAAACATATCGTTTGAATAGGCAGTAGATGTACAGTACAACATTTAAAAGGCACCGTGCGCACAAATACACACACAGCCCTTTGGCCCACCTTGTCAGCTGGAAAACTATCCTGAGGCAGCCACTGTTAAATTTCTTGTGTACACTTTCAGAGATATTCTGGCATCTTTTTATAGAATGGAAAGACACTATATCAACAAAACAATGATATCTGTATTGATTGGTTTTGTTTCGTGTTAAGTACTTAAGCTGTGCCCTTTGCTGGATTCGCAAATACATGGTCTGGAGCGCCGAGAGTGCTTTGTGTGTGTATGTGTGTCGGTGGATAGGGAGTGTGAGCAAGTTACCAAAGGACATTTGGTACAAGGTAAAATGCAGTAAGTGTGGGAGAGTTCGTAGCTGTGACAGTGTCACGTAGTGGTTAGAACTTTTTGTCTGGAGTCAGATCTGGCATACAACCCTAATTCTGCGGCTTGTTCTCAGTGTGACGGTGTAACCGGCTGAACCTCTGTAAGACTGTTTTCCATCTGTCAGAACAGACTAAAAATAGTACTTACTTCATACGGTCCTTGAAAGGAATAAATAAGACAAAGTATACAAGGAGCTTGGTGCATATTAAGCATTCCATAAATGTTCCCTAGAAAAACAAATTTTTAGCTATCAGGAAACGGCCGTTTTCATTCAAATGTACAATTTTCCTTACTGGAAAACTCACAAAAGCTGTGAAAACTGGACTTTAAAAAAAATGGCGGCAAAATATAATTCAAAGGGAGGCTATTCGGCGGACTTTGTATGAATATTCATAAGGGTGCCCAAATTATTATGAATATTCATGCCCTTTGGGATGGAAGTAGTATCAACGTTTAGTTACTTGCTACTACCCCAGGTTACTCTAAATTCTGAAACACATCTGGCCCCAAGTTTTTCTGGTTAAGAGTACGAGCTTGCATTCTTACTAAAGGAAAAGCTTTTTTTTTGGGGGGGGGGGGCTTTTATTTTTCTTAGTCCGTAGTATTTTTCACCTTTCTTATCAAGGAAGTCCTGCGGAATCTTTCCAGGATTTGAACTGACAGTCCCTTTGCTCGATTCCTGTGTATTCAAGGACTCGTAGGAAGTAAAAATATTGAGCTTGGAGTCGAGGCCTGATTTTTTCCCCTTCACCACGCTCTCTAGGTCTGCTTCATTATCCCTATGGCAACGCCTAGAATTTAGTAGGCTCTTCATAAATACATACTGAATAAACACTAAAATGAGATCGTTTTTCACTCGCAGGTTTTGACTCCTTCTTTCCTTCCTCTTGGTCCTGTTGCGAGTTGTGGCAATGGCAGGCAGCCTGCCCTCAGTGGGAGACTGTGCAGGGAGTAAGGATAAAGCAAGGTACTTAGGCGAGTTACCCAAGTCTACTCAGTGCCTCCCTACAAGGCGGCTGGATCCCCAATCCTACCCCAGGGGCACATCTGAGGGTCGCTCTCTTTCAGAGGGAATATCGCCCTCCCGTCCTCCCCTTTCAACATTTGAAAACAAAATATTCATTGGAATTGGGCTGTCCACTGCACGGAGTCGCCCCGGGACTCGCCTAAAATTCTCGTCCCGCAAACCGCGGTGCCAACCATCGCAAGAACCAGAACCCGCCGTCCTCCGGCTACTTCTTCGCCAGCCCGCCCTGGAGGACCGTGGGTGGACGCTCTTGCAGAACGCCTCTCGCTGGTCGGGGCGTGGGTGGGCGGAGCCAGCGCAGCCTGGCTGTGGCCGCGGAGGGTGGGGACACTCTGGCCCGGCTCTCGGTGGTGAGGAGGACAGTGCGAGCAGCGGCCGCTCTGGTCGGCGGACGTGCTGCCTAGCAGTCCCGGAAGCGAAGCAGTGATGGCGGAGAGTCCGACTGAAGAGGCGGCGACGGCGGGCGCCGGGGCGGCAGGCCCCGGAGCGAGCGGAGTCGCCGGTGTTGTTGGCGTTAGCGGCAGCAGCGGAGGGTTCGGGCCTCCTTTCCTGCCGGATGTGTGGGCGGCGGCGGCAGCAGCGGGTGGGGCTGGGGGACCAGGGAGCGGCCTGGCTCCGCTGCCCGGGCTCCCGCCCTCGGCCGCTGCCCACGGGGCCGCGCTGCTTAGCCACTGGGACCCCACACTCAGCTCCGACTGGGACGGCGAGCGAACCGCGCCGCAGTGTCTACTCCGGATCAAGCGGTGAGCCGGGATTTTTCCTTCCCCAGCCCCGAGCTCCGGGGCTCGACCTTCTGTGCCCCCCCAACCCTTACCACTACAGCCCTCACCCTCTCCTGCCGCCTCCGCGCTTCCCTCGCGGCGGGCCAGCTGCAAGGCCCACTTCTGGTCAGCCAGGAGAGTCGGGACCCCAGCCCCTACATCCCCCGTCCTTAGCCCCACACGCACCAAACCCCTCCTCGAGTGGCCCAGGTCCGACCCCGCCCCTCGGCAGCCTCCCAGGGGCCCCCGGTTTCCACTCCGGACACCCTCCCACCATACCTCCCGCCCGAAACCCGACCCTTTGGCGCTTCAGTGACACCCCCACCCGCCCACCGCTCCGCCCCTCTCTCCCCTTCCCACCCTAGCCTTTCTAGGTGCTGCGTGGAGTCCCAGTCCATCGGGGTCCCTCTCTTTCGTCTCTTCCTGGCTCTCGTTTGTAACACAGACCCAGCTTGCTTTCCCGGCCTCAGACTCGAAACCAGCCTTTCTTTTTATTCCCCGTTTCCTCAAATCCCCTCCCTGTAGTCCCTTCCCAAGTCTAGTTCACTTCCGTCATACCCACAATCTTTCCTTGAACTACTTTTCCAAACCCCAAAGCTGTCCACTCTCACACCTGTTCCTGGAACTCAGGCTTCCAACCCCAGTCTTACTCTGGCTTGTAATATTCCACTCAAGATACTTGTTTCCTATATTTTTTGCTCTGGACCATCAGGTTTACTTTCCTAAAGTAAATAATACCCAATTCAAGCATAGGAACAAGGTCCTAAGTCCTTTTTGTTCTTGCCTCTTGGGCGACTCATCTTAGGTCATTATCATTTAACAGACAACATTTTTGTAAAAAATTCTTGGCATAGTATAGTACTTGTCACGTAGGACCCGCTTCCTGTTGACCGTGCTCCCTTCACAGCCCTCATCGAAATGTTCTCATCCCCCACTTTCCAAGTTCCTTTTAGATGTACCTCTACCTACACTTCAGGGTTTCCGTGAGAATTAAAGAGCACGTTGTGCGTAAAGGATACCTGGGCCAGTGCATGGCACAGGGCAGTTTTGCATTCCTTACATGCCTTTGAGTTCTGCCTATACTTCCTCTGTTCCAGCAGCAGCTGCACAGAAAAGGTGCAGCAAATATGCGCCTTTCTGTGTCCCTGTGGAAGTCCCTAGCCTTTTCCCACCTAGAATGCCCTCCTTTAGACCCTCCTTTAAATCGCTCACGACTGATGTAGTCTAGCTTGTGAGATAGGACCTAGGAATCCTCTCACTCCTGTAGCAGCCACTGCATGTCATCTTCCAGCTGTGAGACTCCTGCCCTGTGAGTCTCTTGGGCAAGAACATCATTGCTCCTTGCCAGCTCACTTGCTTCGTATAATCCCCTGGCGAACAAAGATCCACAGTGGTTTATGGAGTGAATTTTTTAGTGGGGTTGATGGTGCCTTCCCAGTGCTAAAAAGTCTTGCTTTGGCATTTAGCGGTACTACCTGGGAGTCTCGCGGGTGGGGAATGAATGATTGCCACGTGGGAGGAAGTGAGAGTAAATGGGATGTGGCTTTTCCGGGGTGACATTTGATGCCCTTGGGATCTCTGATTATTTCCCCCCTCTTCTTACCCTCCCCTGAGGAAACAATGCCCCTTTGATAATAATTTGCTCTCTGCCTGCCTGACTAGTACTCAGCTAGTGCAGCAAGACAGTGCAGACATCTGTGGTACCAAGCACCACTTTCCTGACCTCTGGCCTCATTGAGGTGATACCAGCTGTCCTGTTCAAGGGATTCCCTTTTTCTCTCCTCTCCCTCACTCCCTCCCCCACCTCCTCTTGATGTTATACAGGGACATCATGTCCATTTATAAGGAGCCTCCTCCGGGAATGTTCGTTGTACCTGATACTGTTGACATGACTAAGGTACGTAACTTGCTGGGGGTCGGGGTTTATTGGGAAATTGGGCCCATAAAGTTGGGAGAGCCTAAAAGAGATGATCCAGCTCACATCTCTGATTACATAGGGAAGGAATCAAGCCCCCAAGAGGGTAAGGGTCTCGCCCAAGGTTACACAGTGAGGTGGAGCAAGCTTTGAACAGGTGGCTCGCTAGGGTGCCAGTAGGTCCTGGCTGCCTTGGAAAATCCCAGTTTACACCTATTATTCCAGCGTAACTATTAATAGGGCACGCTTTCACTTTCATAAGTGCTCCAGTGTGGATGATAAATTACGTGGTCACCCTGCCCATGGTATTGCCCAGCCCTGCTCCCATCCCGCCACTCTACACCTGCACAGGTGCAGCAGCAGCGGATCAGGGACAGAGAAGGTTGGGGACAGGGCAAGCTTGAGTGACAGTGTCGATAGTGAAAGGGCATCGTTTAGGCTCCTAACCTGATGTTGGGAAGAAATCAGATTGCTTAAGTCTAGTGTCCAGATGAAAACTTAGAGTTTCAGTTTTCTTAACAGTAGAAATTCAGATTTTGTATTGTTGGTATCTGTTTTGTTAGGAATAGGTTTCTCTTTCAATTAGTTTTTTTCTTTTTACGTGGTTGGAAATGTTTTTCCTCAGACATCTTGTCCCCAGTCAGGTGTCAGTGTTAAAATGCTAGTCCCTGGGTCCCCAGAATCGATGCCACGTCAGTGCCAGTTGAGCTTGCTCTTCCAATGACTGGGCTAAAAGAAAATGTAGGGTGTCACCAGGGCAAGGGAGGGACTGTACACTGGGACATTGGATTGCAGGTCCCTTTTCCTCTTGCTTGCTCAAGTCCGAGCAGACTTGACATGCCTGTGAGCCTTCGTAGAAGTATAACTGAGTTCAGGTTAGGGAACTCTTGTTCAATAATTACGGCTGGAGGAAGAGGATTTAGTGTTTTAAGTGCTGCTGCATTTTTCTTTTCTTTATTTTTATTTTTTAGTTTACCTACCGTGTTAGGGCAAGTTCTGGGGATGGCCTAATGGCTTTGAGTGGACCACGAGTTTTGCCCATTTTTCTTTGTATCTTTGACACCGCGGGATGGGTGGTGTGGGCTGGATCCCCTGCCGAGGAAGCAGACACCCTAGGCCTCCACCGCAGCCCCCCGCTCTGCGCTGGCACTGGCACCGGTGTTGCGGCTCCCAGCCCCTTGCCGCTTTTCCATCCATCTCGCCTCCCCTTTTTGGCCACATAAATGGAGGGTGGAGTTGCATCATATACACGTTAAACCTAGGCAAATCCAAAAGTATGTACTCAGAAAAATGCCTGTTTCTTAGCATTAAAAATGCTAGGATAGTACTTTACAGGTGCATATTTTGCACGTTAGTGTTCTACCCATTTGTTATGTACAACACTGATCAGAGAGTCTGAACAAAAGCCGTGCTTTAAAGGAGTTTCAGGGATACTCAGGGTGGTTTTTGACTAGATTGAGTTTTCACCTTGGGCTCTAACTTTAGAATGGAGCCCCTGAGTAATATGCCACTCCACTGTAGTGGGGCTTAAAACTCCAGAAATACTGACATGAGTGAGGACAGGTGCTCATTCTGCATGGAGAGGGTGTGGAGTGTGGATGCCAGGTGAAGATCCTGCTTCTGACGGGGGTAGCAAGTGGAAGCCAGGAGGGGTTGGGATGGGACATCACCTCACAATTTTGAGATGGGGTTTTATTTTGCAGATTCATGCATTGATCACAGGCCCATTTGATACTCCTTATGAAGGGGGTTTCTTCCTGTTCGTGTTTCGGTGTCCGCCCGACTATCCCATCCACCCACCTCGGGTCAAACTGATGACAACGGGCAATAACACAGTGAGGTTTAACCCCAACTTCTACCGCAATGGGAAAGTCTGCTTGAGTATTCTAGGGTAAGAGGAGATTTCTAAGTGGCCAAGTTGGTTGTTAGCAAACAATTACTCTAGGCCTTTATCAACCAGGTTTCTCATCTGAACTACAGAACACAGAGAATAATTGAAGCGACTGTTTCCTCCATCCTCCCCGGGGTGGTACATGACTAGTGCGACTCCAGGTGCGAAAGAGAGGTTAACTCACTCACACAGTGGCTGCCTTGGTGAAGTGGTTCTCCCAGAGCAGCAGCGGCACCTGGAAACGTGTGGCCACACAGACCCTGGGGCCCCGCCTTAGACACACTGTATTAAAAACTGGGGGACTGGGGCCCACAGTCTGTTTTATAAGCCCCCAGGTGACTGGTGCACCCTGCAGTTCAAGAACCACTCCCTTAGGGCCTCAGGGCTTAATTCTCCTCCAAACAGGTTGAGAAAGGCTGTAGATCTGTGCCATTCAAGATGGTGGGTGTCTTATTTGTGAGTCTTTCAATTAGTGGCTTTGGAGGCGGTGGTGGTGGTGATGGTTATGTATCTTAACAACTGAATGAAAAATGTCTAAGGCTGGAAATCACATCACACACGAAACAAGTTTTAAGTGCATTTTGTGTCCGAGTGCTGCCGGGATTTTACTTCATACAGTTCTCATCTGCTCCTTTTCATTACTTGAGGGGTTAAACATTCAGAATGGAAATGTCTTCTAGTATATTCTGGATTGGTCTTTTTAGTGTGGTCCGAGCTTCCCTGGGGCAGAGAGCAAGTGCAGGTTGCCCAAACTGGCGATACTGTTTTCTTTCTTCTTGCCCGTCAGTTTCTGGGTCTGCGTGAGGACGAGGCAGCTGACACAACTGGAGATGACTTTTTTTTTTTAATCCCTCAGATGTAGGAATGTGTCCCGTGATTGTGGGTGGCAGTGAGGAAGTCCTGTAAAGCAGGTTGTCCTTACAGAAGTCCTTCCTCTTGCTAGGGCATATAATTACCTGTGCCAGTAGGATAGTGGTCTGTGTAGCCCACAGTGCTAAGGAAATTTAGTTGTCACTTCTGTATGAAGTTTATTCATGAAAGTGGGTTGTGTTTTGTTTGTTTGTTTGTTTGTTTTTTAGATTTTACTTATTTTTTAGAGAGGGGAAGGGAGAGAAAGAGGAGAAACATCAGTGTGTGGTTGCTTCTCTCACGCCCACTGCCAGGGACCTGGCCCACAACCCAGGCCTGTGCCCTAGACTGGGAATCGAACTGGTGACCCTTTGATTCACAGGCCGACATGACACTCAACCACTGAGGTTCTCCTTTATTAGGCTAACATAAAATCATGTTGAGTAAACGCTAGCTAACAATAGAAAGAGGGGAAGTGAAATGGTAGGGTAAAAGTGGCAGAAGTGTGTTGGGTGGAAAAGGGGGAGCTACCGGAAATTGAGAATGTGCCGTGAAGACTCAGAGTAGAAAACCCCCATGTCTTCTTAGGTGCCGATGTTCACTTCATCGGCTGTAGTTTGTCCTTCCAACCTAGAAAAAGACATTGGGCCGACTCACTGACAGAAGAAATGTAATGAAAGTTTACCGTGTTTACTTGAGTCCTTGGGTACGTGTGAAGCCTTAGCAAAAGTTCAGTTTTGCGGGGAGCAGAGCTGAGGAGAGAGCGGGTTGAGAGGCCCTGAGGAGCAAGCTGAGGAAGTCCCTGGGCACATGGCGTCCTCGGGCTCCCTCAGTTGCAGGGAGAAGGGGCGTCGGCCGGCCGGCTGGACGAAGCAGTCCCAGCCCCGGTTGTGTTCGGCTTCCAGCCCAGGGGCCGTCTCGTCAGTTACCAAAACCAGAAGCCAGTGTCCTTCGTGTCCAGCCTGCCCCCCTCCTCTGAATGCTCGGCCAGGTTTGTGAGAGAGGAGCAGTTTTGGTGTGCTCTCTTATTCAAGTTACTTTTCATGTATTTTCAGACCCTCCACCATCTGGAAGCCCTCCTTAATCCCTTCCTGTTCTTTGGCAGAGTTGTGTAGTCTTCAGGGAATTTGACACTCTGGGGGCTCGATAGAGAGCGGGTCCCCTGAGCATCCCCACCACACGGCCTCTGGCCGCACGGCCTCGCGCCCCCCGCGCCTCATTGCGCAGCTTCCCTCCGCTCACCAACTCCATCACGCCCGCAGATGCATAAGGAAGCTCTTTGAGAGCCGCAGAGGTTCACATTTTGACTCCCTTTGGAGCTGTTTTCTTACCTTATTTCTTTCATTCTGATGAACAGAACCTTCTCTGGCTACTATTTCTTCCCTGGCCCGAAGAAAATCCCTTCAAAGTTATCTTGCTGCCTTACCCTCTTTTCTTTTGTCTCACTTGATAAGAGGATTAAGCAGTTGACTGATTTCTGGTGAATGAGAGTGAGACAGAGGCTGGGAAATTCCAGAGTGTTAATAATGAAAGAGAAACCTTGAGTTGCTTAAGGCTGTGCAGCTCGGCCCCGGGTACTTGTGCAGTGGGCTTTCTGTGACACCCATCCTGTTCCCCGCCTCACCCCTCCCCATCCGCTCTGCTGTGTCTTGCAGGACGTGGACTGGCCCCGCCTGGAGCCCCGCCCAGAGCATCTCCTCCGTGCTCATCTCCATCCAGTCCCTGATGACGGAGAACCCCTATCACAACGAGCCTGGCTTCGAGCAGGTGGGTCCGGGGCGGCCGGCCCTGGGGCCTGGGGTACTGGGTTTTAAGACGTGAGAGGCCCGTCTGCTGAAGGGTTTCTGGGTTGTGCTTTGAACCTGGCTTAGCCCCATGTATTGAACTTGTCAGTACAGGAGAAAAAAGAAGCCGGTGTTCATGCTCCTCATTAATGAATTTTTTTCCTGGTAAGTTACAATAACACTGTCAGGTTACTTCCACTTGACTTGGATTAATCTACCATGTGGAAGTCAGTGGAGTCATTTGGAAGTAGCCTGCTTTGGGGGCTGTTGTATCCAGTGGGTTCTTCCGTATGCCTCTATTCTCAGTGTCGCCTGAGGTGATGTCGGTGACCACTGCTGAGACAGACATTATTTTGGAGTGATAAAGTAACAGTTGACCCTTAAACAACACACAGCCAAAATTTCACATATAGCTTTGGACTCTGTAATGGGCCCTTTGCATCCACCAGTCCAGCCAACTGTGGATTGAAAGCGGTGCTTCGGATCTGTGGTCGGGAGTGTGACGGTAACATTTTCAGTCTGCTGTGGGTTGGATCTGCAAATATGAAACCTGCAGATGAGAAAGGCCAACTGTATTTACAGAGGGGAGAAAAAAACACATGTAAGCGGACCCATACAATTCAGCCCTGTTTTGTTCAAGGTCAACTGTACCGTTACCCGCAGAGCCAGAGGCGCAGTCATTAGCTAGGGCGAGAATGGTAGTCAGCGCTGCCGAAGGGAAGGCAGAGGAAACGCGCATTTTCCGAGGGTGTGTTACATGCCAGACACTGCCAAGGCTTTATATATAATTTCTTAGTTAATTTTCATAATAGCTCTGTGAGGTAAATATTGTTATCCTTGTTTTCAAGGTAATGGTGGCTTAGAGAAGTTAATGAACTTTCACAAGGACAGACATACGAGATTAGGGTCAGATCCAGGATTTGCCCTGGAGCCCAAAGTTCTTCCATTTTGCCAAAGTGCCTTTCAAGATTAATCATAAGCACAGGAGAAGAGTCCCAGTGATACTCCCCAAAGATAATTATTAAGTCTGGGTGATTAAAACAGCTTAATTCATTTTGAAACTGTTTGAGATATCACTAATATTGATAAGTCTTCTATAAATCTTAACAAAGGGAAATACCCTTTAAGAATAAACAAAAATTATCCCCTAAACCATTCTTTCCAAACAAATAGTGTATTTCAGGAGTAGGTAGATGTGAAAATGGACCTCATTGGCTAACCAGGATGCTGATTTTTAGATCTTCTTTGTCTTTAAATTCAGCAGATACGACTTTTATTTTTAATACTCGCAGATGTTCTTGGTTCACAGCACTCTCTGGTCTTGCTAGTTGTGTTCAGGTCTCCAGGCAGAAGGCATTGCCGCACCGTTCCATTTGTTAAGCAGGTAGTTTCAAATAACTTTTTTTTTTTGATAAGTATAATGGCATGACGATACAACGTGTACATCTGTCAGGCATCACGTGACTTTTAAAGTCTTGGAACCAGGTTGAGCCCACCACCCTCAGTTCTGTTCCCTGCTGTTTTCCTATGCTACCTGCTGTTTATCATGGTGGTGGCTGAGAATCCATCCTCACAAAGATAACGTGTCATCAGAAGGAATATACTGCAGTGAAAACTGAATTACCTGCCTTAAGCCAGAAGTTTGCGTTGTATTTGATAGGTGTTGAATACTGTGGTTTTCTTCAGACATTTAAAATATCCCAAAGCGCCCCTGTGATTTCGTTGTGGTGCGTTTTGGGAACCATAGTGCGGAGGCTGAAGGTGTGTGTGTCTTTCCCGTTCGTGTTTTTATCAGAGGCCAAGGCTCTGCGTCGCCAGGGCTGGTGGCAAAGCGCACACAGAGGAGCAGCGAGGGTAAAGGAGGGTTGCTCCCGCCTGTGCTCCCTTCTGTTCATGCCCACAAGTTCATGTCAGCTTTAGAGGCCGGAAGTTGGGGTTTTCTTTTGAAAATTTCAAGTCTCCTTCTGGTAGCCTCACAGTAGTTGAGTTCGTGACGGTGGAGCCCTGCAGGTGTGCGAAGGCGTTAACCAGGAGGCGCCCATCGCAGACTCCAGACTGCGACGCCTAACATCGTCTGCACAACTGGTTTCTCCCACTTGATCCTTACCTGAGAGGCGGTTCATCTCAGGCTTTGGAAAATCTGATGGGTCTAGTCTGCTGCTTATCAGGGTCAAATGACCCAGTGGGGGGTGGGCATTGGTATGCACTGGGGAAGGTAATGGTCTCGACAGAAGGCCCAGTTGCTCTTGAGTGGGTTTCCCATGCCATGGGAAAGGCTTCCTCTCGGTTCATTTGCTTAGGTCACGTGCCCCATACCCATCCTGAAGTCTTCCCATTGGCTTCTCTCTTTGCCTGAATTTTGTGCCTGGATACTATGGTGTCTGTCGCATTACAGGAGAGACATCCAGGAGACAGCAAAAATTATAATGAATGTATCCGGCATGAGACCATCAGGGTGGCGGTCTGTGACATGATGGAAGGAAAGTGTCCCTGTCCTGAACCCTTACGGTATGTGCCTGGAGAGCCCAGTTGGTACTTGCATTCCTTTTGAAGATTTAGCTTGTTCAAACCTTTGAGAACTTTGGGGGCACCAGAGGGAAACAGAAGAAGCAAGTGGTTTAAAAGCATGTGGTTTATACTTAATGTGGCCGAGGAGGGTTCCTCAGGAGGAAGTTCTGACACAGCTGCTTTGTTCTTGGAGAGTGTCGGGCCTGAAGGGAAAGATCCAGTCCGTGCCCTTGGGGAGCCCCCCATTTTCAAGGACCTGGACACATTGAAGACACAGCTGTTCTACAGCCAAATGAGGTGTAGAGCCCTTCACAGTAAACCCATTCCTTATTGTTCAAGTTTATTTCTCGAGTGTTAAAACCGGTAGAACAAAGTCAAGAGTTAATGAAAAAAATTTCCTTGGGACAGTTTTAAATAAGGATTAGAATTAGGGAAGGCCTATGGAACACTAACGAGATTGAGCAAGACGTGGGTTGAAGTTGAGATTTGAAGGGTTGGTATTAACAGTAGCTCTCATTTTATAATCCCTAAGGTATAAGGGAAACCAGCCACGGCCTTGGAAACACCAGCCGTGTAATTTGGCGCTAAGCTTAGATGGTGAAGGGGTGATCCCTCCTGCCTGGTTCCCACCTGAAGCTTCTCTGCTTGTTTTTCAGAGGGGTGATGGAGAAGTCCTTCCTGGAGTATTATGAGTTCTATGAGGTGGCCTGCAAAGATCGCCTGCACCTTCAAGGCCAGACTATGCAGGTAATGCAGCCCCTGCTGTTGACTCCAGGGGCCTTCCAGCAAGACCGTGTACAATCCCCCTGCAAGGGTGACATCCACATCTTTCCTAGAACCGAGAGCCGAAAGGAACCTGGTTCAGTTGAGTAGCTGAGGCCCAGAGAGGAGGCTGACTTGCCTAAAGCCGTAAGGAGTTGGCTCTCAGGTCCTGGCCTGAAGCAGGTGCTCATGAGTAGGGCCTGAGTCGTCCTTTCCAGCCCGGAACTCCTTCCCTTCTTGGTCAGCAGTCTTTTCAAACCAAGAACATTCAGCTCTCTTTAAGAACCTTAAAGAATTGTAAGAGTCCTCTCTTGGAATCCCATCCCTAGCTCAGAGGGGCGCTGAGAGAAAGAAGGCTTAGACAAGCCATGTGTGTTTAGTGTTAGGTGTTAAAAAATTCCTATTACAGGATGGTAACCAGTGACTTGTTCTCTGTCTGCTGGGGAAACATGCTTGTGCTTTCGGTAAAGGTGCAAGAGTCGTGGCTTGTTTTAAAGAAGAGGTTCTTGTTCCACCAAATTGAGATGGGCTCCAATATAAACATCCTGGTTGGTAAGAGAGTGAGAACCCTTAGTCTTGAAGGGCTGGTTGTCTTGTCTTTTGGATCATTTACGAACGGTCTTGTTGGAAATGCGGTGAGTTGGGTACGTGACTAGGACCTTTAGGGCCTATTCTCCATCTCTTCTTAGACTGTTCCCCCCAGCCCTCTTGCCACCCAGCACCTCCTGCAGTAGGAGTAAATGTCTTACTTCCTCAGGTGCGGCTTAGAAATGTTAGTTTCCCTGTCCTTCCTTCAAGGACTGTCCACCCACCTGCCGCACTTTAACTGAAAGGGCAAGGCCCGCTCAGAGTATATTGCAGATGCGGGATGCCGTGGTTCGTGCCCCGTCAGGAATTCTCATTGTCGGCACCGAGCTGCATTTCCAGTATCCCTTCTGTTAAGGGAAAAGAACTCGTGATGGGGGAAGGAGAGGGAGGAGCAGCATCTGGGGAGGAGGAGAGTGGGTGGAATTGGAGCCAATGATGAAAGAAGGAAGATTTGGAAAATTGGTAGCTCCAGAGTAAGTGTGAAGGTCAGCCTTTGGGTGTCGTAACCCTCATAAGTGAAAAACGCCTGCTCTAGTCACCATGACTGTGACTTGGGTCCACTGGTCCCTGATCACAGACAGAAGAGTGGAAGGAGTTTATGTGGGAGAAGTAGTTGCATTGTGAGAAGGAAAAATCGTATGCCTTTTCGTGACTGCCAAGGAAAGAGGTCTCCATTTGTCTGAGACCTGGCCACTCTACTTGGCTGCCACGCTGGCTGTTTAGCATTTTAAATTTCCTTTCATTCTGTCCCCCACCGCAACCACAGTTATTTTTCTACTTTAAGGACAGTTAATGCCTTTCCATGTAATGTTTGGAGATCCTCTGAAATGACAAGGACTAGGACCAAGTCTGAGTGGCCCTAGGATGATGCCCAGAAACCTAGAAATATGGTGATTGATCCCTGGGGAACACGACGGTGCTTATCTAGAAGTCCAAGCTCCTGAGTTCTAGACCTGTCTGTGACCTTAGAAAAGCGCATTACCCTCTGAGTATAGTATGCCCTCACTTTATGTTGTTATGTTCTTGAAACTGCGGCAGAGCAACATACAACAAAACCAAGTTTGCCATAGTCTAAGTGATGTAAATAAGAGTGAGTTCCTAGGCCTCTCATCAGTGTTACAACAAAGACATCGACCCAGAGCGGTGTTACTTGAGGGCCTTCTGTAGAGGGAATAAAGGGTAACTCTCCCTTTTGCATGGTTTCTGAGGTTAACTGGAAACACGGGCGCACTTAATCGTTACAGTCCCAGTCTTGGACTCCTCTCCCCGCTTGTCTTGTCCTTAGTGCTCTCCTGTGTGCTGGCTTGCCTTTGAGGAATGCACCACGTTTGAATGCTGACCCAAGCCAGGCCCGCCAGGTCCGTAGGTGGGCCTCAATGCTCCTAAGCAGAGATTACCTTGTGTGCTGTCCGTGGTGACCCTCCTCTGTTCCCGTGACCCAGGAGTTGGGCACGTGTTTCATGTGGGCCCAGCGCTACGCTCTCTAGGGTGACTGCCCAGACTTGACTCTTCCATCTCCCTTGTCCCCTTTCCCCCCACAGGACCCTTTTGGAGAGAAGCGGGGCCACTTTGACTACCAGTCCCTCTTGATGCGCCTGGGACTGATCCGTCAGAAAGTTCTGGAGAGGCTCCATAATGAGAATGCCGAAATGGACTCTGACAGCAGCTCATCTGGGACAGAGACGGACCTGCACGGGAGCCTGAGGGTTTAGATCCTGCTCCCCTCTCCCTTCCCCCCACTCGAGAGTCTCAGCAAAGTTCCTTCCCCCACCCCAGGGATGGAGAGGCACTGTGTATCTCCCTCCAACGTGACGTCATCCTGCAGGATAGCAAGAACCAAGCAAGCTTGGATCCCAGGGTGTGGGAATGGGGAGTCTGTTCCCGATCTGAGCTCCTTGGCTCTCGAGCATCTGGGGGCTTCGTCCATCCCATATCAGGGCCGAGGTACCTATGCAGGAGCGCCCAGGGCGAGGGCCTTTGGCCAAAACGAAACAACCGACACACCTCTCCGCAGGGCCAGCTCCTTCGGGATGGGTGGGAGATAGAAATTGCAATTCCAAGAGGAAGTGTGCCCAAATGATTTATGGGGTAACCGGAAGGGAGCTTGGGGTGGGGGGCTGTCTGTGACATTTAAGCAGTCTGGGTGGTTGTACGTCTGTCTCTTCAGTCTTGAAGCAGGGCTTCCCAATGCCCTTTTCCTCCTTGCCTCTCTTCCCCATTATTTCCCATGGGCCAGCATAATTTTGTTTTTCCTAATTTATAGTCACTGTTCTAGACAGACCAAAGAGAAGGAACAGTGGTGGAATCTAGGCTGCTGATCAGTGAGCTTTACCTAGCACCTGAGCACCTTTCTCTCCTGTTGCTCATCCCCTCCCCCATTTCTAGATTGAAGACAGAAAATAAATGTGATAGGACTGAACCAAGTTCTCAGTAAAGCCCTCACAGGCACCATAGGTAGCTGGAGGTGCTGTTTGTTTCCCAAATCATTGAAAACTCCCCAACTCCGGCAGCTGCTGGGTGTATGGGATTAGAGCCACTAAATAGGATAGTCTTACAGATTTTCATAAATACTAGTCACAGTGAGGGCGTCTCCTGGGTGGGGTGAGGGAGCAGGCTGGTGCTAGACCTGTTTGCTTGGCTGTCCTTGTGGATTTACCCCAGCCTGTAGTCATCCTTCCTCACTTCAAGGCCCAGAGACTAGTGGGGAGCAAGAGTAGCCAATAGAGATCGGGGCAGGAGATTTCCAGATTTCTGGAGACTCCTCCTCTCCCCCCATAGCCCCTCCCAGCTGCTCTTTGTGCCCTGCTCTGATGGGTGTTTGCCCGGCTGTGTCGCTTCTCCGTATTTATCTGCGGTGGTCCTTGGCTGGTTGGCTGAGAAAAATACGCTTTAGGTGCCCTGTGGTGGTGGGCAAGGAGGGAACCCACCTCTCCCTATTTGCTGTGTTCTCCCTGTGCTTTCCGGAGTCTCCTTAAGGCCTCCCTTGGGGTGTTGGCCCTCTGTGTGACAGAGGGCCCCGTCGGTAACCAGCTGCATGCGAGGGGGAGGATAACGTGTTTCTGCTCTGCCAGCTGCTGCCTCTGTCTTGTGATCATGGGACTTCCCTGGGGGGTGTTGGGAAGGAGGTTGGGCACAAAGCAGAGTGTCCTACTTGGGAGAGCAGGAAGCAAACTGCACAGGAAGTGGGTCTGGGGAACGGAAGTTTACCTTTGGTATTTAAATGTTGGGTCTTTTCTCAAGGCGGCTCGAAAAACGCGCCCTGCTTCCAATTTCCCTCTTCCATTCCCAGAGCTAGGACAGGGCTGGGACGAAGGCCCTTGGTCTGCTGGTCCAGTGTTGTCTGTCATTCATTTAAGTGTTCCCACTTTCAAGTGACAATCCTCTCCCTGGCCCTGCCACAGGCAGAGCATGTCTGGCATACTGGCCTGACTTTTATGCCCTAATCTTGAGGAAATATATGCACAGGAGTCAAAAGAGATGTCTTTATATCTGACTGTACATAAATGAAGTTTTTTTTTTTCCTTTTTGGTGCAATAAAGTTTGTTTGGCAGAAGGAGGAAGCGCCAATGGGTGTGGGAGGGCTTGTGTAAAGGAAGAACGGGGTACCAACCACACATCTTGCCGAGGTCGGAAAGTGCTCAGTGAATTGTCTGGAAGCTAAAACCAAGTTATGTGCTGTGGGTGGGATTAGGGCTGCTGGTGACAGTTTTCCTCCAACCAGAAGTAGGGTCTTTAGGGCTGTGGCCCTGACAGTCCAAGAGGAATGCCACTGTAGCCTCAGTGGCTGCCAGAGGAAAAACCTACAGTGAAACGAAAGTGACCACGTCCTACAAGGACCTACAGCAGTAAAGACGGGCTTAAGCTGTATGCTAAGGGAAGTGTGATTGAGGATAGATAATCCATTGGGTTCGTTTTTTACTAAACCACCCCTTCTTAGGAGTTTAACATTCAGACTGCAGACTGGGCTCACCTAGCCTTCCTGCTTATCGCCGTCTCTCCGACTTGCTATTAAAGGCCTTTGCTTTTCAGTGCAGAGACCTTGTGTCTTGATCGACCAGCCTGTGCCATGTGAAGTGTGGGCTTGAGTGAGTGGGCCGAGGCTCTAGCTTTGGCTCTGCTGCTAAACCCAGTTGGTGTCACTGGCAAATCAGATTCCTTGTCTGCAAGGTCAAGGATACCTACTTTTTTGTAAGGTGGTTGAGAGGATTAAGAGGTGTGTGTAGAAGTGGCCACAGAGCAGGTGTCCCAGGAGTTCCCTTCCTACCACTAAGGCTAGTCCGGACCTAGTGGCGAGTACAGGAGGGAAAGCTGGTCAGGAGTTGGAAACTACCGCGTTCACTATCAGTTGGTTTCCCTAAAATCTGTTTTCTTCCCTCTGACTACCACTTAACATTAACTTCTATTTCCTTCACACTCAGCCAAGTCTGTCATAACCTGGGACCTCTTCAAGAGGAAGCTGGAAGAGCGAATATAATCTACTAGCCTATTAGGATCTGCTCATTTGAGATAAACATTTTTGTAAGGAAGAGGTTTGGATTAACAGGCTGTAACTGGTCTCAGGGCCACGAAGGGACGGAACTGTCTAGCCAGGAGACAGACGGCCTTCCACCGTGGACTTGTCGACGACCCGTGCAAGTCCTCTGACGCGCTCGCTGTTACCTGTGTTACTCAGGTTATCCCTACTGGATAAATGAGGCTTTCTCCAATAAAGATGCAATGTGAAGGCACTTTAAAAAGAAATAAAGTAATAAGTGAAGAATATTGGGGGAAGAAAAAAACTTGGAACATCTTTTCTGTGGGGTTTTTTTTTTTTTTTTTTTAAACAAAGTTGTCCAGTTTTTATTGACCATCACGTCCTCCCTCTTCTGCCTGCCGTTGCCGCACCCCAGGGTCAGGGGAGGGCTTCTCTGGCCTCCTCAGCTGTGATCTCCTGGGAGTAGAGGTCAGTGAAGAGGGCGGGCAGCCAGTAGTGGGCCTCCCCTGGGGCCTGCAGGTCCAGCCAGGCCAGCCCTTCCTTCAGCAGGTGTTCCTAGAGGGAAAGGAAGTCACGTGAGAAGGGAGTTCCCACAGATGGGCAGAGAGTGCCCACCCCACTCTGGCTTCAGTGGGGTTTTCGCTTTAAATCTACATGAGTGCCTTCACACACTGACACAGCCTGGAGCAATCTGTTTGGCCTTGACCTGTGCTGCTGGAAAAGAGGGTGAAGACGGAGTGCGATGTTGTGGAGGGGGTGGAGGGCTGCCGAAATACCTGCTGTGCAGCTTGGAGCTGATCGCTGACTCCGTGAGGTGAAATGGAGATCACTACCTTTCAGTTAATTTACCCGGCGACACGTGGGTAAAACTTTTTGGAGAAGTTAATGCAAAGACATTGTTGCTATTAGAATGGACTCTGTTCCTACAGCTGGAAATAGGCTCAAGATGGACTGGGTCTGCCCAATATTAAACAGATGTGTGTGCTAACATTACAGATGATGTGTCCACAGGTTCACTGGATAAGGAAGAAGGTATTAAAAACCTGCATTTCCACACTAGCTACCCCCTCTCAGTAACGTGTCTTTCATTAGTACCATGAAATTTGTACACATAAAACTATACATGCAGTAGTATATAATTATACATATGCAATACTATGTAATTTAGATGTGATTATAAGTTGTTAGTACTTTCCTTCATTATGAACTGTTAACTGCCAGTGTAAACTATACTGACCATCTGACCAAGCTCTACAGTCCAGGAGACAGCAGGTGTGGGTGACGGCCCAGGAGAAGTGGCTGCCTGGCTCTGCCCACGTGTCAAGGTTAGAAGCCTGCTTTCAAGTTCTACCTCTCAGTGCCACCTTCAAAGAAATGCTGGGGTTACTTCTAGTGTGGCAGCAGTAGCCTTCAAGGCAAGAGATCAGCAGATCAAGGCCAAAATTCCAGTCCGTGTGGGTCCTGACCACCCAACTCCTCCTGCGTGGGACCCATCTTTTCTGGGCCATTCTAAGAGTCACATACCAGCACTTGCCGCGCTCTTTCTGTCTCCCAGTTAAGACTGGCTTGGATGTCGCTGACAGTCACGTAGCCACTTTTCTGAAGGAAGGAAGGGAGAATGGGGACTGAGTCAGTCGCGTGTGCGTTCCCTGAGAACCCAGCATCTGCCCGGGGACAACCGACTTATCCAGGCAGCAGGAGGACGGTCTGTGGGCAGAGAAAGCCCCTGAGCATAGAAAAAGAATGTTCAGAGGTCCCAGCAGTGAGGAGGAGAGGAAAGGAGGGGTGACTTTCAGGTGACAGGTTGAGTGGTTCAGTCTTAAAGTAGAGTCCCTGATACTAAAATAAATTTGACTTTCTCAGAGAACTCTAGAGTGTGCCAAGGGAAGATCTGGAATGATTAACTGATAGGAAAAATGATTAATGGTGATAATCATTAACTGTTCATAGTCTAAAATATTTAAGCACTCAGCCCCTTCGGCCCTCGCCCTCGCCCTGCCTAATCCCCATCCAGAAAAGCCCCTCCCTTGACTTAGTTTTGTTCTACATTACAGAGTTAAGTGAACACATCTTCCTAAATACACGACAAGGGTTCAGGGAAGGACAGCATATGCTTAAGGCATGCTGAGGAAGAGGGGCTGGCAAACGAGATCAAACATTTGTTTTGAAGAATCCATAAAGTAGTTTTACGAAGGCATCCAAGAGTCTGTCGACCCAAGGAAATACGATTAGTTGTCTGCATGTGTCTGCTCCACTAGACTGTAAGCTCCTTCAGAGCAGGGACTAGTGGTGCCCATCTTCACACGGCCAACAGCCTCGCCCAGTGCTATGCACTGCAGCCACTCAATAAATGTCTGCTGAACAAGCACAGGTCTGCGTAGTGCATCCATCAGACAGCGTCAGCAAAGTAACGGGAGTGACAGAGAGATCGAAGGTATCCCAGAATCCCCCCCCACACAGCCCCTGCCATGCATGTGCACACACACTCTCAGAAGGCACAGTGGTACCTCGGCCAGCTGCAGCACCACGGTGTGATCCATATTGAGTTCAGCTGGAACGGACTGAATGAGGTAAGTGCCGCCCACGGGGATGATGCCGAAGCCAGTGCCAAGTGCCTTTAGTTTCTTGATAGCCCTGATCAGGTCGTCCCTAAGGTGAGGAAGAGCTGCTTCAAGACCCTGGGCAGCGCAGACCTAGCAACCATGCAGTTCCAGCTCCGCCCTGGGCAGAAAACCCTGACGGAGGACTCCAGAGACGGCACAGCATTTGAACAGGTGGGTAAAGACAAGGTTAAAGGGCACCAACTGGCGCTTGGACATTCAAGGGGATGGCCAGTCTCCACACTCAGCAAACCGAACCATTTCAACACTGGACAGAGGTAAGGTAAGCAGGCCTGCGGGAGTCCATCGGGGAGTGTGAGTGAGCGCACTGAACGTGGGAGACGACAGGGAGTAGTGTGAACCAGGGCAAAACAGAGGAGGCCTATCCATGTTCACAGGGACAGTCCAGAACTGCTGACTGCCATTGGAAATTCAGGCCTAGTACTGCCAGACTTTCTCATTTCTTAGTTGACAACTAACTCAAATTAGGGTAAAAGAAAACCTACAAAATGTGCAGACCACATATCCAGCCCACATACCAACAGCCTTTTTTACCTTTTCTTAAACTGGAGTCAATCTATACCCATCTTCTGATCCCAACACTCTTCCCGGGCCCCACTCGGTGCCTGCTCTATTCTCCATGATCTCAAATAATCTCAGGAGTACATAGAGACCCAAGAATGTTTAAAAAAATACACAGGTACGCATGAAAAAAAATACTTAGAGCCCTGGCTGGTGTAGCTCAGTGGACTGAGACCAAAGCATTGCCAGTTCAATTCCCACTCGGGGCACAGGCCTGGGTTGCGGGCCACGGCCCCAGTACAGGGCATGCAAGAGGCAACCACACATTGATGTTTCTCTCCCTCTCTTTCTCCCTCCCTTCCCCTCTCTCTAAAAATAAATAATAAAGTAAAATCTTAAAAAAAAAACCTTTAGAAATATAACAATATTTAACAGATGTATTCTCTCAGTTGAGAAATGGGTGGTTTTTGTTTTTTTTTAAATATCTCTCTGTATTTTGAGTTTTCCAAAGTAAAAACTACTTTTTCTGATCACAATGAGGAATAAAAATGATTCCTAAACTATCCTAGACATACAAGCAGTAACGAGAAATAACATCCTCTTGATTCTGAAAGCCCTTTCTATACTCCAAGGGGATGGAAGTTAAGACCTACTGGCTGACATCCTGGGCGAATTTGCCCCTTCCTTTTAACACCTGTTGATGTAGCTCCTCCAGAGTTATCAGACCTGTTGGAGAGGGGGACAGAAAGCAAACTAAGGATTACCTTTATGACTAAAAAAAAACCCACCAAAACACCCCCCAAGTCAAAAAAAGGGCAGCATCATCTTTGAGTTACTAAGCCCTGGCCAGGTAGCTCAGTTGGTCCGAGTGTTGTCCCCAGATGCCAAGGCTGTGGGTTCGATCCCCGGTCAGGCACACACAAGAAACAACCGCCGAATGCGTAAGTGAGTAGAACAACAAATCGGTGTTTCTCTTTCTCTCTCCCTTCCTCTCTCTCTCCAAAATCAATAAATAAAAATTTTGAAGAGAAAAACTATAAATGCTCTATTGACATCAATGCTGTGTTTATTTATAACCAATATTTTTAAGATTTTATTGATTTGAGAGATTGATTGATTTTTTCACTTACTGATACAGTCATGGTTGATACTTATATGTGCCCTGACTGGAGATCAAACCCACAACCCTGATATACCAGGATGACGCTCTAACCAAGTGAACTACCTGGCCAGGGTTATAACCAATGATGCATAACTAGTTTTAAGTTTTCTCTTTCTTAACTTCAACAGACCATTTACTGTGCTTATTAAGATGACGCCACCAGCCCTTGAGGGTGTGACTCAGTGGACTGAGTGCCGGTCTGAGAAATGAAAGGACACCAGTTCAGTTCCTAGTCAGGGCACAAGCCTGGGGTGTGGGCCAGGTCCCCACTGGGGGGCACATGAGAGGCAACCAATCTGTTACTCGCGCACAGCGACGTTTCCCTCCTTCTTTCTCCCTTTCCCTTCGTCTAAAAAAAATAAATAAATATATAAGATGACATTACTGGATTGCCACATGTAAGGCCACACTATGGACAGCACAGACACTCATTTGGCATCACCATACCCTATTTTCCTACCTCCCTACAATTTTCTGCAATGACTAGGGGCTAGACCTTCCTAGCCAAAGGTCTTTGGAGAATGGAGACAATCGTTCGGGCAATTCCATTTACCCTCGGCCACGCAGACCTACCAGGGATACGACTGCATGAAGGAGCTAAGACGTTTCCCAAGACGCTGCTGGTCTGCAGAGTGCAGGGCGTGAAGGGCAACCTTTCAAGGTTTTCTCCCTCTCGGAGAAGCCCACAGAACCCTGCCACCCTCACCTCCGTTCCGGTGCTTCAGGGCCAGGCACACTTCAATAATCTGGACGCCCAGCTCGTAGTAGAAGTCTCCCACGCCCAGCATTTCAGACCAAAAGCCTTTTCCAGCTAAAAGACAGAAAAAAGCTAGGTTATTCATCAGTTACGCCTCTTCTTCCAAAGCTAGCTTAAAACACCTGTCTTATGGGAAGTCCTCCCTGCCTAGCCTAAGTCCTTCTGCTCTGTTTACTACTTAGGGACCTCAACGTAATCAGACTCTTGGTGATTCTTGCTAAAGAACAGGCTCAGGCAGTTCTAACGCATAGAGAATCTGAAAGGCATTTCTACTCGGCTGCTGATTCTGGCTCAGGATTCTATATAAATGAGCTTTCCTTTCCCAAAGCCTACAGTGAAACATAATGGGACATATGGTCCAGACAAGGCTAAGAGAAACATGCAAACCAAGAATTCAAAAATCTACTGAAGACAATACTTTATTGAGTGAAAAATGCAAGTTGTAGAGTTGTAGTTATAGCATTAATGTATGTAAAACAAAGTTTACAAATATGACGGAGGTGTCTAGAAAGATATAGCTTAAAACTGTTAAGAGTACTTTATCTCTACAATTACAGGACAGAGTCAGAAGACTTCTTTCTCCCATTTTTCCGTCATTTGTTGATTGCATGATCACATACTATTTTCATTAAAACTAAGTTATTTTTTAATAAAGGGAAAAAATAGCCATAAAAAATTTCACTGTAGGTCGTTCAAGGTAAATTCGTGTACACTGGCTTCTCCAACTGCATTCCAGCCTCTCCGTCTTCCCCATCACACTGGACACTCAGCGCTCTGCTAGGCACTCCCTACAGACAACACTTTCTGCATCTCCCTGCAGGCCCTTCTAGAAGATGCCCCCGTAACAGCAGAGATGACAACTAGGTAGCTCTGTCCCTGTGGGAACCTAGGAGAACCCTAGATGCCCACAGACAACCCCTTACAGGCCAGCGGGTCCACCCCGATGGTGGCGCACATGTCCTGGAACTGCACCCGGAACTCGGGATTCTTCCGGATCTCCTGTTTGTGCTTGCTGGCAAACTCCTCCAGGTGGGTCTTGAACATGTCCAACTGCTTCGACATCTGTAAGATGGACAAGGGGGAGGTTAGGGGCAGCCCACCTAGGAGATAATCAGATGCCAAAATAAGCCGCTGGCCAAGCGGCAGGGTGGAGACTGAGACAGCCTGCGTGCCCAGGCCTGCCATCGTGCTGGTTTTCCGTCCCCTTTCTTCGGACCCTGCCTCTTCTTCACGGTTCTCTTGTCGGCAGAAATGAGACGCTGTGATGTTTCCTCGGTTCTTAAACACACATTTTTATTTCACGTACTCCTGATCTCGAGTCAGGATGCATCTAGCAATCAATGTGCACATCTAATGGGGTACTACTTCTTTTTTTAGAGAAAGGGGAAGGGAGGGAGAGGGAGAGAAACATCAATGTGTGGTTGCCTCTCACAGGTCCCCAACAGTGGACCTGGCCCGCAACCCAGGCACATGCCCTGACTGGGAATCAAACCAGCGACCCTTCAGTTTGCAGGCCGGTGCTCAATCCACTGAGCCACACCAGCCAGGGCTATGGTCCTTCTTTTTCCCAGGAAAACTGTTATTAAATTAAAGACAAACCTAATAACCCATTTTATCTTAAAAATGAGGGAATGCAGAATTCACACAGTGGGAAATCTTCGACCACTGGCGGAAAGGCCGGACGGGAGAAAAAGCAAGCCTTCCGTGCGTTAGTGTGCAGCGCTTGTCCAGTCTGAGTCCTGGACACCCTGGAAGAGGAACTCCAGATAAGGAATCCCTGAGGGAGAGGCTGTGGGGCCACCAGATCCCATTCCAAAACTAAATACAAATCTTCTGAGGCGGTTTCTGACTTCCTACTTGTATTACTCCTTCTCACCAAACCTATCTTTTATCTCACCAAGGGGAACCACTTCTGGCCCAGTATCTCCTCATTTGCTACATACTGGAGATGTACACACTGTTACAGCCATGGTTTCCTGTTGTTGCCTGCATGCCATCCGCCCATGAGTGGGAGCGAGCCTCTGAAGAGCACAGCCTGTGTCTAGTATCCTTCCTCAGCTCAAGGGCCCATTTCCCTGTCCACTTCTGCACCAGTTACAATCACGGAGTAAATTCAGGGCAAGCACTGAAAAGGGAAGCGTTAGAAAAAGGGACTGCACAGGAGCCACACCCCCGTCACTCACACACTTCCAGTGTGCACCTAGCTGTGATGGTGGTGGCGGTGGGTGCGTAGCTTAGGTAATATTTCCTTCCATGTTGTTCTTAGACATTTAAAGTAAAAACTCCAAAAGACCTAAATCAAACAGCTTTACCACTTACTGCCCGTGTAACCTTGGATAAATGAATTAATACCTCAGGTCCTCAATCTTAAACTAGGAAGAATAGTGCTCCTTCCTTATACCATGAATGACCAAGATGGTCTACATAAGGAAAATGGGCAGATGCCTGGGAGGCTCTGAGCATGTAACCACTTCAAGACGTTAGTTGTCATGTTGTTGTTGTTACTGTTGTTATTATTATTAGCAAGTCACCCAAAAGATCTGAGGAGCACAGAAATCAGGACTTGCCAAGTACCCTATTCTTAGTTCAATCCAAACAGTCTAGTTTATGTCGAAGGTGTCCTGTCTAACCTTGCGGGAGTCTTCGCTTCCTGTCTGCAGCCTTCCAACAGACTCACCTGGGCCAACTGGTCCTCAGCCAAGACAGTCCCCCGCTCCTTATACTTGGCCTGTCAGACAAAGAGACCAGCATGAGTTGAGAGTGGACGCCGGGGGCTCCCACTTGCACTGCCTCAGCTGAAAAGAGGGTCTCTCTTAAACGGTTCTTCTTAGGGAAAGGGACGAGGAAGTAGAATGACGACTCGTCTAGTCAAATCTGGGGACATGAGGGAAAGGGCTGGTGGACCTGGGGATGCTGACATTCCAATCTACCGGAAGTTGGAGAAACTCCGTTCCCGGGGACCCGAGAAGCCCGAGCCAGACTCTGTCGGGAGGCGATTTGAGCGTACACTGCTCTCTGCTCCACAGACTTCAAGCTCCCGCGGGTCAAGGACGGCTGTGGGTCCACCTTCTGTCCCTCACCTCGGCAAGCTTCTTCTTGGCGATGGCGCCGGCTCCCACCCCGCGGCGGTGCATCCCCGCCGTGGGCCCGCGGGCCGCCCCGCTGCCGGGACCCCCGCTCTCCGCTTCCCGGGACCTGCAGCTGGCTCCCCAATGCGGAAGCGCGGTCCGCGCGTCATCTCCGCGCGCCGGAAGCTACGCACCGACTTCCTGCCGCGGGGCTCCCAGTCTCCCACCGCTGGGGGCTGGCGGCCGGGAGCTTTTCGCGGGTGGCGGAGTGGCTGGCAGCGCGCAATCTCCGGATGCTGACCCCGGGCAGTCTTTCTGCGGCCCTGTGTTCCTCGCCCAGTGGACGCCTCGGACCCTCTCATCCTCTTGTGACTGCCCCTCCACTACCACCCCAGCCACCAGTGCTCGTGGGCCGGCCACTCGGTGGTTGGGCACCGAGGGTTTTGTGCGGATAGAACAGAAACCAGTATCCATTCTGTACTAATGGAGCTTACCTGTGAAAGTCACACTCATAGATTCTAACCGACGAAGGCCTTACAGTTAAGAACTTGGACTCTGGAATTAGATTGCCTGGCTCCATAACTTCCTTCCACTGCATACGGTCCAGTAACCTCTGGCAAATGCCTTCATCTCTTGCGTTGCAGTCCATAGTTGTGAAAACAACTACTCACGAAGTTGTGAGGATTAAGTCAGAAAGTACACAACAAGTCATTTAGTGCAATGTCTGGCACATCAGTAAATATGAGTTATGATTGTTATTCATCAGGTCTGGAGTGGTATTAGTCACCTGTGCGTTCAGGAAGCTCCATTGGTGATTTTTCTCCCCATAGATGATTTCAATAGCATTACTGAGTCTAACTAAGAAGGAGTAATGGAGGGTTCTTAAGTCAATAAGTAATAAGATCAAATATTTGTTTTAGGAGAAGTAGTGGCAACCTATACTTCATTCAGTTTCTGCAATCTAAACTAAAAATAATGAGGACCAGAACTAAGATAGTGGCAATAAGGATAAAGAGAATGGGACAAAGCCAGGAGATATTAAAAAGGTAAATGACAAAACTGATCAGATGGGGGAAGAGTGAGTGGGAAAAGTCAGAAGGATGCTCAGTTTTCTGGCTTGGGCACCAAGGGTGGTGCCATTGGGAGACAGGGAAACCACAGCATGAAGTTGGGGAAATAAGAGTAGTTTTGAACTCGTGGAAACAGGGCTGCAGGCCATCCCAGGAGAGATGGCCAGTTGTCATTTGGATGTATTGGTAGATTCTACAGAAAGCTGAGCTGGGCCCTGGTTGGTGTGGCTCAGTGGATTAAGTACCAGCCTGTAAGCCAAAAGGTTGCAGGTTCAATTCCCAGTTAGGGCACATGCCTGGGGTGCAGGCCAGATCCCCAGGTGGGGCCATGTGGGATGTAGTAGATTGATGTTTCTCTCCCACTCTTTAAAAAAGAGAGAGAGATTAACGTGGAACCAAAGTGAATAATGTTATCAGAGAGGTTTCCGGTAAAAGGATGAGAGGACGGGTGCAGCAGAGATTGGTGGCCGGATGTTTAGTTGGGTTGGTGTGTCTCAGTGATTTGAGTGCCGGCCTGCAAAACCGAAATTGGTTTAATTCCCAGTCAGGGCACAGTTTCAGGCCAGGGCCCAATTTGGGGCCTGGGAGCTGGAGGCGTGTGAGAGACAGCTGATCCATGTATCTTGCTGTATCTCTCCCACATCAGTGTTTCTCTCCCTCTTTCTCCATCCCTTCCCGTCTCTCTAAAAATAAAATATTTTTTAAAAAGAATGTTAAAAAAAGAAGGAATTACTTGTTTAAATGAAGGAAATAGAATTCTTTTTTAAAAGTTGACTTAATGGTACAGTCTTATTAACTTAAAAAAAAGAATATGTTAAAAAAGAGAGAAAGAGAAATCATAGCTGTGAGCTCTGCGAGCCTGGGTCCCTGATGATTTCATGGAGCAAAGTTGTTACACCAGCCCTAGACTGCCTGCTGTTGGATGTTTGCAAGAAAGAGAAATGTTCTAGCTTTCTAAATCCACTGTTACTTTGTGTTTTTCTGTTATTTGAGGCAGAATATAATATTAATGGATGCAAAGGCCAAGCCTGAAACAATCATTCAATGTTTCATAATCATCCTTCAGTTCATTCTCATACACACCCTCAGACACTGTACTCGGGTTGCATAAGCCTCCTTATACACAAACTTTCTCAGGCACAGATTTGTCCCCTTCAGCAGATACTAGCCTTTCCAGACCCCGCCCTCATACACGCCAATCTCCTCCAATATGGCTACCCACCCCTTTCTGTGAAAAACACACAGGTCTCACACTGATACACTGACCTTTTGTCCTCATCTTCCTACTACACCACTCCCTGACATGAAAACTTGGTCCTTCAAGTATGCACTGACACCATCTAGACACGCCTGCTTCATCTGTTACTTTTTGACTCACACTGTGTGACTCCTTAAGGTGCACACGCTGATCCCACACTAACACCCATGACCTCAGATTTCCCTGTTCATACCCTCAAATGCACACACGCACCTGCTCCCTTACGTAGAGACGTTGGCCCTTGACAAACCTCATTGCCACCCTCAAGCAGACATGCCCAATCCCTTACTCAGCCACATTTGTTCTCCTTTATAATTTTAGAGAAATCATGCTGACCAGTAACGTGCTGATAAATGTTTAACAGCCCCCTCTCTAGGTGGGAAGGGAGGAGCTCTGATTTATATAGCATTTGCTGATTTCCTTGGTATAAATACTCTAACCATGGCCAGTTTCAAGCTCTCAATGGTTTTACATGCTCCCAAAATTCCTGACAATTTAACGGTGGCTCTCAGAAGCGCTCTGCCACAGTACACCGCAAATGCTGGTTATCACCAATGCCCTCCTCGCTTTAAGTGACTTACTGGCCTTCTGGCAAGGCAGCCGAGAGCACAGGTCTTTATTGTCTGCTTCAGGGAGGCAGCGGAGTGCATGGTTAACAGCTACTATGGTTTCATCGTCTTAAAGGGTTGTGATGAAGCTTTAAATGAGATCACCATGACTTTTGCAAGTGATGTTTACAAATTTGAACAGCAAAAACCAAAGAAACAAAAATAAAACACTTCAAAAGCTGAAAAATTGTTTATGAGAGACCGAGCACAACCCCGGGCATGGGTGTCCAACCCGCAGCCCGCGGCTGCAAGCGGCCCAACTAAATTGTAAATTTACTTAAAACATTTTTTTTTTTTTTGCTCATCAGTTTTCGTTAGTGTTTGTGTCTTTAATGTGTGGCCCAAAACAACTCTTCTTCCAGTGTGGCCCAGAGACGCCAAAAGGTTGGACACCCCTGGAGTATATCATCCAGATAGGCCAAGGTCGAGGGTTTGATCCCTGTCAGGGCACATACGGGAAGCAACCAATGCATGCATGAATGAGTGGAAAAACAAATTGATGTTTCTCTCTCTCTCAAAAATTCAATCATTTTTTAAAAACTTAAGAAAGACAGCACAATGCCTGCCCCATAGCAAGAACATTGTACAAAGTATTTTTTAAATAACTTTTTCTGATTGACTGACTCCAGAGACGCCCCCAGACTCCAGAAATACAGATCCAAACTTCTCTCCAAGACCACCAGTTCTACCATGAAGAATCCCACCCTCTGAACAAAGGTATGCTCTAAATTGTGGGGTGCGCACCCTTAGGACTCCAGGAGTTCAGAGGAGAGGAAACCAAGTATGTCAGAACTGGAAGGGATGGCAAACTGGCAGCCCTCGGGCAAATTCAGCTCTCTAAAGAGTTTTGTTCGGCACAAGAATGCTTCTGGGCGAGCCGTCTCTTCCATTTCCGCAGTCCCCATCCTTCCCATTGTCTTACACCCTCCCCACTTTGCTCGTGTGTGTTACTGGCCCAGACCTTCAACCATCCAGCTTGCCTCTCTCTGATTTTAGAATAACACCCTTGTGTTTTTTAACTGAAGTTTAGGTGCATGAGAATAATGACAAAAGTTAGTCCTGGCCAATGTGGTTCAGTTGATTGGACTGTCGTCCCATAAACCAAAAAGTCATGGGTCCCATCCCAGGTTGGGCCACATGCCTGGGATGCAAGTTCGGTCCCTGGTTGGGGCACGTATCAGAGGCAACCAATCAATGTTTCTCTCCCTCTCTCTCCCTTCCTTCCCTTGTCTCTTGCATCAATAAGCCTGTCCTCAGCTGAGGATTAAAACAATAAATAAATAAAGCCCTGACAGGTGTGGCTCAGTCGGTTGGGCACTGTCCCACAAAGTGAAATGTTGCCGGTTCAGTTCCTGGGCAGGGCACATGCCTGGGTAGCAGGCCAGTCCTTGGCCGGGGTGCATACGAGAGGCGAGCGATCGATGTTTCTCTCACACACAGATATTTCTCTCTCTCTCTTTCTCCCTCCCTTCCCCTCTTTCTAAAATAAATGAAATTTATAAAAAAAAATAATAACAAAAGTTAACATTTATCGACCTCTTATTTTGTGCCATACATTATCTTAATCTTTACTTTCACCCTATGAGGTGGAGACTTTTTCATCTTCTTTATTTAAAGACAGAAAACTGAGCGTAAGAGAGAGAAGCTAACTTGCTAAGTCACAGAGCTAGTAAGTGGTTGGAATCCAGGTGTGTTTGACTCCCGTCTCCCCTAGACGACTAGGTCACGGGCAGGGAGAGGGGGACAACATTCCGGGAAGAGACCCAGGCAAGGGGGAGAAGGCACTTCTGCGAACCAGGGCGTTGGGAGGAGGCAGCCGGCTGGGGTGGGAAGGCTCTGAACCCGGGGAGATAAGGCATTGACTTTTGGATGCATTGAGTTTGCCCACGGCCCTCCACCCACTACCATCATCCCAGCGTGAACCCGAGACCCTGCAGGAGCCTCCGTGCTGCTCCTCCACGTTCACCCCTGTGCATTTCGGTATAATTCTCACTGTCACCAGTGTGACTGTTTGGGAATGCAAATAGACCCTCTCTGAATTGTCCCCACTTAAAACCTTTCAGGGACTTGTCTTTGCACTGAGGATAAAATTCAAAAGCTTTAAACATGGTCTCTAGCCCCGGCTGGTGTGGCTCAGTGGATTGAGTGCTGGCCTGTGGACCAAAGAGTTGCTGGTTCGATTCCCAGTCCGGGTCCATGCCATGGTTGTGGGCCAGGTCCCCATTTGGGGGCATGTGAGAGGCAACCACACATCCATATTTCGCCCCCCCCTCCCTCCTTTCCCCTCTCTCTAAAAATAAGTAAATAAAATAGAAACAGGGTCTTCAAAGCCCTGCCTCTGCCGCCTGTCCAGCCTTTACTTGTCCTGTTCTCCCCGTCGCCCACTTTGCTGTAACAGTAACACCTTAATGCTAACACATATTAAGGCTCCACTCATCCTTTGGCCGTTTTTATCCTTCAAACCTTATTTAGCTTACATGTCACTTCTCCAAAAGGCCCTCCTGACTCTCCTCTCCACCTGGATAAGCTTTCTCTGTCCTTTCTCAGAGCAGCCTCATCTTTCTTCACCTGGCCCACAGTATGTTACGTGACGGTCACATTTGTGTGTTTAAAGATCGATGTCTGTCTTCATCACGAGACTGCAAACCCCTCCCAGGCACAAGGATCGTGTCTGTTTCCTCAGTGTGGGCACCCAGTGTTCAGCACAGTCCCTGCTCGCGGTAAGTTTCCAGTAAGCGTAGGATAAGTAGGTGAATTAAGACACTAGTAAGAGCCACGTCTTCCTCTCCTTAGGTGGAGCACACGCAGACAAACGTCCTGTTAGCGCTCAGCAGCCATTTGAATACGTATTGACAAGAGGCACAGAGGTTTATTTCAGCTTGAACTTTATTGGTTTGGCTTCTCTAGGGTACCCAGGAGGGGGGCCGAGGCAGGAGCTGAGTCAGTGAAGGGCAGAGTCCAGTCCTGAGCTGGGTTTAGTCCGTCACCGCAACCTGTGGGGAGTGGAGCGAGGAGGGGAAGCGGTAGAGAGGAGGGTAGTTATCAGCTCAGCGTCTGCAAAGTGAATTTCTCCTGGTGCCCAGCCAGAGTTGACCTTCTCCTGCCTCCAAATTACCTTTTTAAGTATAAATAGGCAAAATTATTTTTAAAAAAGCACGGAGACTGTTGCCCACCTTCCTATGCAGATTTTCTCATCCTCTCTTCTCTGTTGTCCTGGTCACATTCCTCTCCCCCTCCTCATCCTCTTGCAGAAAGTCCTCCCACATTTGCTCCCTCAATCCTCCCCTAGCTCCCCAGCACTGAAGTCTAAATGTATTTTGGCTTCTGAGCCTCGGTGTCTGCATTCTGAATGAGGACCCTCTCTCACCCTTCAGGTGGCCTGGGTCTCTCCATGGTATTTAGCAATCCCTTTCTTCTAGAATATAATGGATTGAATAGATGCCCTTCCTGGCTGGTGGGGTGCTTTCAAGGACCATTGAGACCAGTGGCAGCTACAGAGAAGGGCAACATGCCTCCAACTATATTGGTTCCATCGCTAGGAAGGCACCATGGCACAAGGGTACAGAGGGAAAGCTCTACCTTGGAGCAGAGGAAATAGGGTGGGCAGGGGAGGTGTCAGCAGCACCTCACTCGGAGGAAGCTGAGGAAGAAGCTGAGGAAGAAGTGCAAGCCATCATAACAGCTGCCAACATCATTGAATTCTTACTACTCTACAGATGTGGCTCTCAGCTTTTTCCTTGCATTTTCTTACTTAAAACCCACAATGGTCCTATGAAGTGGTTTAAATAGCCCCAATTTTCATGAAAACACGGAGGGTCAGAGAGTCTAAGAATTTGCCAGCATATGTCAAGGTGAAGATCTGAACCTGTGTCTGGCCCCAACGCCCAAGCTGATAACCACATGCAAGCCAGCCTGAGCCTCCCAACTCGGCTACCTGAGCCTGCAGAGCTCTGTCTGATCCGCCATCCAGGCCAGCAGCTCCGCAATCAGAAAGTTCTTCAGTAAATCTTCATCACTGGGCTTCTTGAGTAGGGCGCTGTGAAGGAGAAAGCCTCAGGCAGGCTGCCTAGCCTGGGCCCCACCCAGAGAGAGTAAATACAGGGAACAGGACTGCACGGAGGGAGCTGGGGGTGGGGCAGGGAGTCAACACAGCTGCCACTCAGTCACCTCGGCTTTAAAGCCCCGGCCCATCTGTCTGCCTGGGTGCAGGCCCTTCAGCACAGGCAGGGCCCACAGAACTCTGGGCACGTCCAGCCCCTCCACCTCTACAGGGGTCCCAGAATGCATCCCGAACCCCCAAGAGATTATTTGGTGAATACTTACTCTTTTTTTTTTTTTTTTTCAATTTGTATTTGAGAGAGGGAGAGAGGAAGGGGGAGAAAGAGAAACATCCCTTTGTTGTTCCACTTATTTATGCATTCCCTGGTTGATTGTTGCATGTGCCCTGACCGGGAATTGAACCCGAAACCAACCTGGGTGTATGGAAACAACACCCTAACCAACTGAGCTACCCGGCCAGGGCAACATTCACTCTTCATGACAATCTGTGCCATAGATGCCTCGGCTTTCTCAGAGAGGGGGTAACTGATTTTAGGGACTGGCCACGGGCAGGAAGGTCCCTGTTCCATAAATACCTTTCTTGACGTGTAGCAGGGAGAAGTGGGGAGGCCGGTTCCCGAGGTCTCTTTCACTGTCCCTCTCCTGAGCACTCCCTAAGTCATCAATCTTAGAAACCCTGGCCCCCAAACTCCTCCCAGGACCCCACCCCCATTCCTTCTAGGCCTCTCCCTTAGGCTTAGGCTGACCTCCAAGAGTTCAGTGAAGACCCCTCTTTGAACTCCGAGTGGAAGGGGCTGCTTATCTGGGGCCTGGCCCTACTCTGGAGTCTGGGAACGGGAACAATGAGGTGGGGGCGGGTCAGGAGGCCCCACACCCCTCCTTCCCCTGTGGCTGACTCACCCCCGCTGCTCCCTGGCCTCCTTCTTCCTGTTAGATTGATGGGCCAGCTCTAGGGCCTGGGCCTCCCTCTGAGCGATGCTGTGTTTCCAGCTGGTAAGATAAAGATAAGGGGGTGGGTGGCGGGATGGAAGGTACCTCTCCCTTCACGCAACCTCCGCACCGCTCATCTTCAGCTGCCAGTGAACAGCTTTCCAGAATCTACCACGCTGACTGAACAGCAAGGGCATGGAGAGCTTTGGCAAAGTGAAGGAAGTGGGACGAAGACAGTTTATTCTGTTTCCAGAGTCCGAAGGGGCCGCCACCCAAAAGTCATCGGCGGCAGCTCAGCTGCCCTGCCTTCACGCCCAGCCCCCTGGAAGTCCCTGGTGGGCCCTACCATCTCCACGGACCCCCGACCCCCAGGTGGAAATAGGGGCAAGTTGCCCTCGTCCGGCCCCCAGACGGAACTGCTGCCGGAATCGGGCCGCCATGCCGTCCAGCTCCCTGTCGCCGTCTAAGTGAGAGGCGCCACCTGGAGCCGTGCGTCGCGTGGCGCATGGCCACCTGTGGCCCCTGGCCTGACTCCAGGAAGGGAGATCGAGGCCGGGGAGCGGAGGGGCTCGCACGAGGACTCACTCGTTCCTCTTCCCCTTCTGCGCCAGCAGCCAGTTCACGAAGTCTTGTTGGCGGATCTTGTCCATGGCGATGCTGTAGTCACTGATGAAAGTCCCCTCGGCGTACCTGCGGCCCCGGGGTCCGGAGCCTCTGCCCTCAGTGTGGAATCTGAGGGGCCGGGAGGGAGAGACATAGCAACCAGGACTCCGTGAGGGAGCAGGGGGTGCAGGGAATCACAATGCCGGCGTGAATGACTGTCTCGGACCGGGCCAACACCTGAAAACAACCCGGCCCATTTCTTGGGACTCAGTATTTGTGAAGACACCCTCACCCATGCATTAAGCTGCTTGGGCTTCATTTTCAGCTTAAGGGCCCACTTCCTGCATCCTCAGTGTGTGTGGCTCTGGCTTCTGGGCCATGAGGAATTGGGGGGCCCCTTATCCCAAGGGCTGAATCACAGTTCCCTCCTCCACTTCCCTTGCCCCGGCCACACCTGGCTGAGGTCGTTGGTCCCCAGTCAATGCCAACAATAGTGAGTTCTTACACATGAGATGGGGCCTCTAACACACACTCGTTTAACCCTCACACTGCCACTAGCGGGGAGACACTATCTACAACCCCTTTTGAAAGTGAGGAAACCAGGGTGCAGAGAGATTAATGCAGCGCACAGCACAGGTGGCAGATCCAGGATTTGCCCCCAAGTGGTCCGGGCCCAGGGCTATGTTCCTCTCCATGACACTGTCTCTCCTCGCACATGTCTCTGACAGCCATGTCTCAAATTATGTCACCGAATTGACAAGAGCAGGCCCAGCTCTTTACTTGGGTAGGTCTCTGTTGGTCCCCAAAACACAGAGCCCCCTGCTGTGCTCATTCCTAGCACTCTGCTTTCCCTAAGTACTCACAGCAGTTCGCAATGCGCCTTCTTTGTCTGTTCTGCCCTCGGGCCTGTGAGCTCCTTGAGGGCAGGTGGCCTTTGAGGGCCACTCTTCAAATGTATCCCCCACTCCCAGCGCCCAGGGGGTCCGCTATAAGATTTCATCGAATGCATACATAAATGAATGGTTAAGGGAGCTACTGTCACCTACTTCAGACACAGCCACTGAGAAGTCCTTCCAGAGATCTAACCACCGTCTCTCCCGCTGCAACGGTAGCTCCCCATAAATATTCTGTCCTCACTGTGCACTCACACTGCTGGCAGATTTCCCCCTGGAGCTTCTCTCCTCTTGGCCGGGGATTCCTTCTGTTCTCATGCCTCCCTTGAAAGCCAGGAGCCAGTCATCCCCCTGACCCCCTTCCTGGCGACTGGCCCCTCCCTCCTCACCCCTACCTGGAATGACCCTCTTCTTTATCTCCTAGCACCCCCGCCAGGAGCAGGGACACCAGCAGCAGAGAGATCTTCATGGCCAGTATCTTCCCAGGGTTGTTTCCTGAGCTGAGAGAGGACAGGACCAGGATGAGGGGGAGGCTCTGTGCCGAGGGAGCAGCTAGTCAGGGAACACTCTGCTGGCACCCCGGAGCCCATGGGGGTTCCCAAAGCCGGGGACACTGAGACCTGGGGTTTGGAGCTTTTCTGCCCCTGGAGCAGCATGTGTGTTAGGGTGGGGCGTGTGGGGCGTGACAGGCAGTAACTACGAGGAACAAGGGGCCTGGCCAGGAGTGAGCCTTCTTTCTGTTTTGTTTTTAAGTGGAGTCTGAGTGGGGAGGGAGGGGGCAGTGGGGAAGAGATCCGGGCAGAAGAAAGTGGCGGAGGCTCAGGTGCCTGGACAGCCCCCCTTCCTGGCTCCAGCAGCGAGACAGTCACAGGCATGTGGTTCGGCAAGATTCTCCCCCCGCCCCCCCCCCCAGCCCTCCAAAGTTCATACCAGCCAGCCTTCTAGCTCTCAGATCGGCTTGTCACCTAAATCATCACAGCCCCCTTGCCCTAAGTGAAAACCACACGGAGAACCATCCCACTCTCCCCTTGTCAGACTGTACTATCTCGACTCAGGGAAGTTCTTTCTGAAGCCTGACCCCTCTACAGAGGGCTCGCCCTACTTGGTCCAGGGGCTCTTCAACAGAGATGAAGAGCAGTGAGGAGCCTTCCTCCCAAACCCCAAAGCCAGGCTGAAGATGGGCGGGCTGCCAGACCTCATCTTCCTGCCCTCGTCACCTGCGTGTTAAAGGAACCACCAAGCCGCCCTCTTATTTCTTGTATCGAGGGAAGAAAGTGGGATGTGAGGGCGCTGGGCACCGCAGGGGCGCAGGTCCACCTGTCCCCGGTGTCCCCTGTCCCAGCTGCTCTCTCACCAGAAGTCCTTTCCAGCTCTTCCAGGACAGGAGCGGGGGCTCTTCCTCCCAACGTTGGCCCTTTGGAGCACACCTCCAGGCGGTCTGCTGCACCTCCTTTATATCCCAGCACCACAAACCCTCTGATTAGCCTAAAAGCATCTTATCTCAAGAAATTAAGCCCACAGCTCCTGCCACATTAAGTCCATTTTACAGGTAATAAAGTTTCCCTTTCCAGCTGAACTGTGCTAATTGGTGATTAACATTTGGGTGTTTCCAGCTGCTATCTGGGCCCACCTGTGGGTAGGGACCTTAAGTGCCCCTTTTTACTCTCCCTCCTCCCTTTGGAGCCCGGGGCCCAGGGTTCTTCTACCCCCACTTCTCTCGCTGATGCCCCCCGTCAGGTCAGGAAGGATGCCCCTGCTGAGGGCAGATCTGGGTAAGGCGACCCTAGCTGGGGAAGGGGACACCCCCAAAGACAATGGGCTACTTCTGGATGGCACAGGGTGGAGTTGCAGGCATCTGAACCCCAGCTCTGGAGAGCAGCCCACAGCTTTGGCAATGGGGCAGTGTGCCGTGGGGGTTTCTCGGAGGGTGTCCCAGCTGGCTGGGGAAAGACTGGAAAATAAAAGGGCTGCGGGTGGCGGGAACAGGAAGAGCAGAGGTTCCCTGGTGGCAGCTGGGTGCACTGAGAACTCAAACTGTCTGCCTTCTTAGAAGATGGACAGAGGAGAGAAAAGAGGCTCATTTATACCCGGGAACTCTGAGAGAGATGAGCAGCCAAGGCTCTACTTATCCACGAAGGTCTTCGAGATCCAGTGGCATCTCAAAAATGCCCTCCTCTTCTACACGGGGGAGGCCTCTGGTCCTGTCCCTGCCATCAGACTGGGGGCCCTGAGGTCGTGCTGTGCCTCTTTATTCCCCGGAGGGCTCTCCAGGGCTGGGGCTCGGTTCCCCGGATCACAGTGGGGGGTTTCTGAGAGCGGGGATGGGGGACCAGGGGCTGTATCTTCCCCCTCCTCCAGAGGCTTCCTCGAGGCTGAGGGCTATGTCTGCCCCTCAGATGGAAGACCCATTGGGATGCTCCCCTGGCCTTCCTCCAAGTCCTTGGCTCATGGCTCTGTCCACAGGGGCTGTCAGTCTGGAAGGCACAGGGCACAGATTGCATTTTTTGTTGACCCCCAAAGCCTTCTTTTCAGGCTGTCCGTTCACCACATGCCATGGATACTTTGAACCATAAACAGCCAAGCTCATGGCAACTTAGACCCTTCTTGAAAAGAGCAGGCATGAACCAAACCAACAAAAGCAAGTGGGAGTCAGGGGGGAAACTACAACCAAACTCTTGCTCTGCCTCTTAGCTCCATGGCCTATTAAATGCCACGTTCTTTCCAGGTGAGCTGCCCAGCCTAGGAGAGGCTTCAGCATGAAATTAAGTGCTTGTGTGGGATGGCAGGTAACTGGACCAGGAGGGCAACTCACCTCTGCTTCCTAGAAACCTTGACCGCCCACCACCTATCTTTCACCGTGTGGAAGGACTTCTCACTGGGCAAGTTCGGGGAACTCTGTCTCCCAGCTATTAATGGGCAGTGATTAGATGTCCTTTCAGACCCGGCCTCCGAAGGGCACTTGGGGGCTGCTGTGGCCCCGCTTCCTGTGGATCCGTGCAGCTGATGGGCTCCGAAGGGTATGTCCAAACCCTGGAGGCCGAGGGTCTCTGAGAAGGTGGGTTCTGTGATAGGTTTGGTAGCCCCGAACCTGGCCTGGTTCTCTGTGGATTTGTTTTGGGGGGTGGGCTGCTCAAAAGGCCAGTTTTGCTTTAAGTCCCCACCCACCCCTTCTTGGAGGAGACCTCTCTGCAGCCCCCCTCCCCATTTCCCTTTGATCCCTGGCTCCCATGCCGTGCAGTGGAGAGCACCCACTAGGGAGAATGTGGCCTGGGCCCTGGGGGGGAGGAGGGATGTGGGGAGGACCAGCTGAGGAGATCAGAGAAAATGCCAAACTCCCAGGGGAGCTCACAGCTCCACCCCCCGCCCCACCCCCCAACCCCCAGGGCATATTGGGAGGCCAAGGAATGGCAAATGTGGCCTCGAGAAGTTTCTGGGCATCAAAAGGGCCTTCAGGACTTGATCAAAAACATACAATAAACCCCACTGGCATCCTAGCCAACCCACTCATGCCGTGAGGAGTGCCCTGGTGTGCAGAACTCAGGACGGGGGGGGGGGGGGCATGAGGACGGGGAGCTCAGGAGGTGGCAGAGCCCGAGTCTGCTGCAGAGAACTTCCAGCATGTGAGGGGCAGAGGGGACCCCTGCAAGGAGCCCGAAGCCCAGAGTCAAGAGCTGATGCCCCAGACAGTTGGAGAGAGTTGGTGGTGGGGGTGGGGATGTCTGAGGAGCCCTGGAAGTCCAGGAATGTGTGCAGGGAAGAGACATGGCAGGACTGTTGCAAGAGAACCCAGGGGCCTGCTTCTCACACCCTCCTGGCTTCTTAACTGAAGCCCCAGAATGAGAGCGGGAACAGCGGGAGAGCCTTTGGGGGTTGCTGACTCCACCAGCTCCAGGTGGTGAGTCACCAGGCCGCCAACCCCTGCTCCCACCCCGTGGCCTGCAGGACCACCGCAGACATTCCAGGCCCGGCTCTGCAGCCAGGCTGGGGTGACTCAGCCGCTGGCTGCAGTCTCTCTGAGTGGACTCTGCTTTTGAAGTTCAGTTGGTCCTGGAGCTCGCTGGCTGACTCAGAAGGCAGAATTCTTCTCTGATCTCTCTTAAAACAGGTGGCAGATGTATTTTCCTTCTTCAAAGGAGACAAGAGGTGACAGGAACCTCACCAATGTTGTTGAGTCATCTGGCCTATCTTGATTCTTAGAAGGATTACTTGTAGCTTTCCGCCCCAGCCACACCACAGACGCAGCCATGGTTGCAGCCACCCTTGTCCACACCAGCCCCGGCACCACTTGGGTAAAGACAGACACTTTCCAGAACGATCTTCAAGAAAGAATATACCACCTCCAGCCTCTCTCGGCCATCTGCTACAAGGGATAGTTTGGGAAGCCCCCTCTCAGTTCTAACTCCAATCCCTCTTGCTGTTTTCAAAGGCTATTTTGTTTGCTTTTGTTTGTCAAGAAAAGAGCTCAGTTCTTAGTTGCAGCCTAATCCATGGGAGGAGAAACCCACTGAAGAGTTAGAACTGGGAGGTGGTGCCGAAGGTTCTTACTTCCAGGGAGGGGAAGAGCTGGTGATGCATTTAGGATAAAGGCCAAAGGGCTGGACTCCCAGAGACAGCAGCATTCTTAAGCCTGTCTCTGTTCCAGGGGGGAGTCCATCCCACAGAAAGAAGGTGGTGAAAGGGAGGGCTTTCCTTCCCTCCTGCTTGCACCGGGACATGAAGGAAGGAGCGGTTTCCAGGGCCCCTGCTGAACATCCCCCTTGCACGCACACGCACGCACACAGATTCCTGCAGTGGGTATGGGGAGGCCCTTCCGCAACCCTCATTTTGGAGAGATGAGTAGCAGGATGAGTAGCAGGATCCAGCCTCAACGCCACCGCCTCACCATTCCTGAGTAATGTTTAACTTCAGGCAAGCCCTTACTCACTTGGAGCCTTAGCTTGCCTGACTCTAAACTGGGGACAAGGAAACAAAATCTGCTCTGCCTACCTCACGCAGGTAAGTGCGAAGTTACTGTGTCTCGTTCGTTTCATTTGAAGGTCTGGGGAGTGTTGGCTGGTGGTTTTCTTTGGAAGGTGAGAATTAGATAAGGTGAAATAATAGAGCTGGCTGACTCAGCCCAGCACCTGGCACAGAGCAGGCTGGGCAGTTCCTTCAGAGGAGCAGGGGTTGGGGACAGACTCACCTGTGCTAGCCAGCAAGGTGATTAGAGCCACTCCTTCTGTGCTTCAGTTCGCCTTTCTGTAAAATGGGGGCAGTACCAGTTCCTACCTCAAATAAAGGGTTTAGGGAACATGGATACTTAGTATTACATTATATATAGGACAAGATACGTCGTGTTACATTATATCTTGATATATTAGTTACTCTTTGCTGCATAACAAATGATTCTGGATGTCAGCAGTTTAAAACAAGGAACATTTATTATCTCACAGTTTCTGAGGCTCAGGAATCTGGGCGTGGCTTAGCTGGGTGGTTTCCGGGCTCCGGGTCTCTCCCTAAGTCGCAGTGAGCTAGCTATCAGCTGAGCTGCAATCTCAGAAGACTTGTCTGGGGCTGTAGATCACCTTCCCAGCTCACTTCTGCGACTGTGGACTGCTCCCAGGGCTGCTCACCATGGGGCTTCTTCCCCCAGAGCAAGGGCAGGCACTGAGGATGAAAGCCTAAATGCCTTTTAAAACCTAAATCCAGATGTGACCATAACTTCAACCACAGGGTATGGGTCACGCAGACCAACTCGGGTACGATGTGGGGAGGACTGCACGGGAGCCAGAGATCCTTGGAGGCCACCTCAGAGGTTGGTCACCACATGTACAGGGAGGTAAAAGTAGGTTTAAGTTGTGAGTACATAAACTACAGAGTTAATAAAGCTATTGTCATAATCACAACCTGCGTATCTCCATAAGACCGACTGTGAACCTACTTTTGCTCACCCCTGCAAAATCAGCCCTAAAAAAAGCATTGACCACCATTGCCATTATTATAGAAGATGCTAGATTCATTAAACATTCCTCCTCATTGCCACAAAATCTGGCCGTTGAAAATCTATGTATCTTAGTCTCTTTCTCTCCGTAGAGTAGGAACTGAGCTGATTTTAGATCCCAAAGACACACAGAGCTAGTAATTTCTCGGATGTTTTGCAGAGTATAGATGTCGGTCTTTCGAATTCCGGGAGAGCACTGGGTGGTTAGGCAGCAAATGCAGCATGGGACATACTTATACTAGAAAAAAGTTTAAAAATTGTTGTTCATCTGAAATTCAAATGTAACTAAACATCCTATATGATATTTGCCAAATCTGGCAACTGTACATGGAGAGCCTTTTGAAATCTGGGAGAGCCTGGGGGCCATTCCCAGAGTCATTCAACTGGAAGTTTTTGAAACCTTTCACTTGGAAACCATTTAAAACTTACAGGGAAGTTGCAAAAATAATACAGAGAACTCCAACATACCCACATACTCAACAATTTTTAACACGTCGCTACTTACTTTATATCTTTCCATTACCTACCTTCTCAGCTTTTGAGAGTAGACTGCATACATCTGTTTCTTTACCACTTAATATTTTCATGTATATTTCTTCTGAACAAAGATACTCATTTCTATAAACACAATCAGTACAATTATTCTCTTCAATGGTCCTGATAATGCCCCTTTGGGTGTTCCTCCTCATTACTAGATGCAGGCCAGGACTGTGTTGCATTTCATTGCCGTGTCTCTATTCCCACTCACTCCGGTTCTCAGCCTCTCTTTCCCATGCCACTGACAGTTACGCTATGGAATGCTTCTCAGTTTGGGTTTGTCTGATGTTTCTTCCTAGTTAGATTCAGGTTTTGCATCCTGGCCAGAATATTAGACAAAGGAAGGTGTGCCCTTGTCACAGTATTCCACCCGGAGGAGCCAGGTGTCTGCCCGCCCGTGATTGATGACCGTTTTGATCACCCAGCCAGTTTTGTTGCATTTTCCCACTGTATGGTTGTAGTTGTTCTTCCTATAGCTAATAAGCCATATTCAGGGAGACACCTCAAAAATTTTTTAAAATTGATTTTAGGGACTAAGAGGAAGGGGGGTGGAGAGAGAGAGAGAGGGAGAGAAACATCAATTTGTTGTTTCACTTATACATTCATTGGTAGGGTTTTTTTTAATTTTATTTTGTTTTGTTTTGTTTTCCAGAAAGAGGGAGGGGAAGGGAGGGAGAAACAGAGGGAGAGAAACACTGATGTATGGGAGACACATCAATCGGTTGCCGCTTACACGCCCCTGACTACAACCAGGCACATGCCCTGACTTGTGAATCAAACCAGTGACCTTTTGGTTCTCAGGCCAGCACTCAATCCACGGAGCCACACCAGCCAGGGCCATTGGTTGATTCTCATGTGTGCCCTGACTGGGATCAAACCCATAATTTTTGTGTATGGGGACAAGGCTCTAACCAACTGAGCTACCCGGCCAAGGCAGAGAGAGAGAGATACACTTTTAGACAATGCAAATACCTTTTTCCTGGTCAGACCTCCCCCACCCTCAGATATATTTAACAACCATTGATGATTCTTGCTTGAACCCATCTTTATTATTATAAGGGGAAATGGTCATCTTCCAGTTCACCACTCCCTCCACAGTACTGGGATTTCAAAACACAGCACTTTGGAGGTGTAACTGACACGTAATTAACTGCACACATTAATTAAAAGTGTACAATTTGACCTGTGTCCTCTCTCATGAAACTGTCACTGCAGTTTATATAGTGAACATAATCTATCATCCTCAAAAGTTTCCCAGAGCCCCCTGTCCTATCACTTAGGTAGTTTCTAGTTGGGCTGTTACAAATTAAGCTGCTACGAATATTTGTGGACATGTCTCTCTCTCTCTCTCTCTCTCTCTCTCTCTCTCACACACACACACACACACTCTTCAATGCTAGACAGAAGACATTCTTTTTCACTGAGTTTATTGAGAGAGGAAGGGAGGGAGAGAGAAACATCGATGTGAGAGGGAATCGTTGACTGAACCAGGGATTGAACCCACAACCTTTTGGTCTATGGGGTGACGCTGTGACAAACTAAGCCACATTGGCCAGGGAGACATATGCTTTTCTTTTTGGGGGGTAGATACCTAGGATTGGAGTATGTTTAACTTTTTAAGGAACTGCCAACGTGTTCTCCTAAGTGGTGGTAACATTTTGCATTCCCACCAGCTGTATAAAAGTTCCAGTTCCTCCACAATCTTGCCAAAACTGAGTGTGGTCAGTCTTTTTCAATTTTAGCTATTCTATTAGGTATGTATTGGTATCTCATTGGGATTTTAATTTGCATTTCACTGATGACTAATGATATGAACTATTGTTTTATGGGCTTATTTGCCATCTGCATATCCTCGTTGGTGAAATAAATGTTCAAACGTTTTGTCCTTTTTTTGGTGGGGGTGTATTTGTTTTTTGTTATTGAGTTTGAGATTTGGGATACAAGTCTTTCATCAGATACATGATTTACAAATATTTTCTCCCAGTCTGTGGCTTGTCTTCTCATTCTCTTAACAGTATCTTTTGAGGAACAGAAGTTTTTCAAATTTTGGTGATGTCCAATTTATGAATTCAGGTTTTTATGAGGGGTGTGTGTGTATGTGTGTGTGTGTGTGTGTGACATCTGAGACTAGCCCACGTTCACAACGATGCTATCCCAGAAGTCTTAGAGATTTTGGCTTTACAGTTAGTTGTATGACCTAAATGATCACATTTAGGTGTAAGATTGAGTTAATTTGTATAGAGAATGGAGTATGGAAGGAAGTTTGTGTTGTGCATATGAACATCTAAGTGCTCCAGCGCTATTTGTTAAAAAGATTATCCTTCCTCCGCTGAGTGGTCTTCACATCTTTTGTATAAATTGTGACGTATGTATGGTTGGATTAGGATTTTTAAATGCTCCATTGGTATAAAGGCAGGAGCACAGACTTGGGGTCCAGGAGTAGTTGACCTATAAAGTAGAAACAATCCCACCCACCTCAGGGTGTTTTCTACAATTTACAAAGTGCTCCCTCTGCCTCTTCTGCTCTCCTTCCAGGAAATGTACTAGAATGGGAAAGCTGGTCTTGAGTAATGTTTTTCTTTTCTTTTTTTTTCATATTAAAAATATTTTTGGTCCTGGCCAGTGTGGCTCAGTTGGTTGGAGCATTGTCCCGTCGCCCGAGAGGTTGTGGGTTCCATTCCCAGTCAGGGCGCACACTCAGGCGGCAGATCTGACCCCTCTCGGGGTGTGTAGGAGAAGGCAACCAGCCGATGTTTCTCACACTGATGTCCCCCCCCCCCCCCCCCCTCTCAGCAATGAAAAAATATCCTGGGGTGAGGATTAAAAAAATATATGTGCTCATATTTTCCATGGCCAGTGGCTCATTTGGTTGGGGCATCATCACCATGCACCAAAAGGTTGTGCGTTCGTTTGATTCCTGGTCAGGGCACATGCCTGGGCTCCAGGTTCTGTCCCTGGATGGGGGACAACCATGGATGTTTCTCCCCCTCTCCCTCTCCCTTCCTCCCTCTCTCCCTCCCTCCCTCCTTCTCTCTCTGAAATCAGTGAATCAATGAACATATCTTCAGGTGAGGATTAAAACAATTTTTTAATTAACATTTTTTGAAAAGATATTAAACATTTTTAAAAATTAACTGATTGAGCCCTGGCTGGCGTAGCTCAGTGGATTGAGCGCAGGCCGCGAACCAAAGCATCGCAGGTTTGATTCCCAGTCAGGACACATGCCTGGGTTTCAGGCCACTGCCCCCAGCAACCGCACATTGATGTTTTTCTCTCTCTCTTTCTCCCTCCCTTCCCTCTTTAAAAATAAATAAATAAAATCTTTTAAAAAATAAAATTAAAATTAAAAAAATATTAAAAAAATTTGCTGATTGATTTTAGAGAGAGAGGAAGGGAGAAGGAATGATTTGTTGTTCCACTTGTTTCTGCATCATTGTTTGTTTCCTGCATGTACTCTGACTGGGAATCGAACCCACAGCCTTGGCATATGGGGACGATGCTCCAACCAATGGAGCTACCTGGCCAGAGCAAAAATATGTTTTTTCAGCTACAGTTTACATGAAATATTATGCTTTATTAGTTTCAGGTGCACAGCACTGTGGTTAGACAATCATATAGTTTACAAACTATTTGCCCTGATATTTCCGTATCCAACTGGCACCCTACTTAGTTATTACAAAGTTATTGACTACATCCCCTAGGCTGTCCTTCACATCCCCCAAAATATGAATACGAATTAGTGTGTCATCCATCCTCGTGCAGGGGCCGTGCTAATCTCTGTGTCATCCCAATTTTAGTGTGCGTGCTGCCAAAATGAGCCCTTGAGTAATGTTCTGCAAACCCTTAGAACCTCAGTGTTCTAAGAGGGAGGGAAGGAAGGTATGATGGGCACCATGGTCTCCATGAGCTATTTCCAGGCAGTTAGAACATCTAACACACACCAGACATGTGCTCCTGGAAAGGCTGCTTGGGCAAATTCTGATTCCAAGAGCCTTTGCTTCTGGCGGGAGCAGCGTCACCACTTGCTGTTTGCGTGGAGGAGGGGCTCTGCCAAGACGCGTGTACGTTTCGACAGGAGGGCAGTTTGTTACTACTTGACCAATGGAATTTTTTGATAGGCAAGATTTTTCGAGACATTGGCCCCATGGAGAAAAAATAAAGGAGATCTTAGGTGGTGAAAATAATGGAAATCGCTCAGAGAAACAAAGGCACACGGAACCTGCCCTGTGTTTTCCGAGGTTTCCACAGCAAGAGCCGCCCAGGCTGATGAAGAAGAAACGGGCTTCACCCCTTACAGGGTACCAGTGAGTGCAAAAGGAGACGAAAATGACCCAGACACAGGTGTTCAAAGGGGGGATGTGTCAGAAAGACCCAGGAGGAGCTGGGAAGGTGTGAATCTGAGGGCTTGCTTCCTGTCGTTTGCCTTGCTGGTCCTAAGTTTCAGCACGTGGCATCTCGGGGTACTAGGAATAAGTGTGTAATTAATCAGTCCTTTAGCTGAAGTCAAGCCACATCCATGATTGATCAGGGTGAGTTGCAGTTAACCCTCCACCCTGGTCGCTAATGGAAGACTTTCTGGCTGCATCACATCTTGGAATGGTGGATGATCCAGAACGATCCCTTTTTTGGCTTGTAGAGGTATCCCGGGGTGACTCATTTGTTACAGAAATATAATAGACAATCTAGAAATCTTGGAAAATGTAGCAGAGTCAAGAGAGCGAGAAATACGGAATGGGAGAGAGACAGGAACAGAGAGAAATGTATCTATGTTCTCAAAACCAGAGTTAACTGTTAACACTTTTTCCCCAGGTTTTTATTATTTCAATTAATTTTTATGAACTATTTATACTTAACAAAGATAAGTGAAGCTTCAAGAATACAACGACACCTGCCTGTGCATCCACCACTCGATTAAGAACTGGAACATCCGTTTCCAGTATCTTTGAAGGGCCCTGAGACCCTCTACGATCATCCCTGTGCTGCTTTCCCAGAATTGACCCTGTTCTGGAATTTTATTCATCAGTCTCTTTCTATTCTTTAAAGTTTAACCTCTTCTGGATGCATCCCTAGACAATATATTCTTTAGTTTTGCATATTTTGAACTTAAATAAAGGGAACCATAACATGTATGTTCAGTCTGGGTTTTTTTTTTTTTTTTTGCTGGTTTGTTTTTATCAGCGTTGTAGAATTTGCCCACGTCGGTACAGGTTGCTGAAGTTCATTCACTGTCACAGCTCACTGGTACTCCATCACGTAGCTGTAACAGGCTCTCCTTACCCACTCTCCTGTGAATGGATATGCACGGTTTCTCGGTTTCGTTATTATTGACAGTGCTGCCGTGAATATTCTTGTATACCTCTCTGCGTGTTCATGCACAAGTTTCTGTAAGGTAATTTCTAGTTTTTTAGGCACATACCTTTTTTTATACATATTTTTTTAAAATTTTATTTTAATTATTGTTCAAGTATAATTTTCTATCTTTTACTCCCATCCCAGCCCACCCACCCAGCCCTCCCCACCTCCCTCCTATTTCCATCCGCCCCTAGTTTTTGTCCACGTGTCCTTTATACTTGTTCCTGTCATATCTATTTTTTAAAAGATAGTTCCAATCATATGAATTATGTGCATGCAAATACTCAATTGTGTGATGCGAACTTTTTGTAAACTTCCCTCCACTTTCTATTTTTATTTTAATATTTTATTTATTTATTTTTAGAGTTGGGAAGGGAGGGAGAAAGAGAGAGAAACATCAAGGTGTGGTTGCCTCTCATGTGGCCCCCACTGGGGACCTGGCCCGCAACCCAGGCATGTACCATGACTGGGAATCGAACCTGTGATGCTTTGGTTCGAATTCCACGCTCAATCCACTGAGCTACGCCAGCCAGGACTCTCCCTCCACTTTTTTAAAGCTGTTTTTAAAAACAAATTTCATGGTTACATAATATTTTACCAGATGCCTATGTTAAAAGTTGCTGGAAAATTCCTGTTTTTAAGCATTTATGTGTTTTTTTCCCTTTGAGAGTGATAATTAACTTGTATGTTTATTATCTTTTTTGAGGTTTTGAAAGTTTGTTTTTTTTACCTTTTTAAATCATGGTAAAATATACATGGCAAAAATTTACAATTTTAACAGATTTTCAGTGTAAAATTCAATGATAGTAAGTACATTTCCTCTGTTGTGAAACCATCACATTATCCATCTCAAGAACTTTCTCATCTCGCCAAGTTGAAACTCTGCACCCGTTAAACACTAACTCTCCACCCCATCTCCTCCCGCCCGCCCCTGGTAACTTCTCTTCTTCTTTCTGCCCTGTGAATTTCACTACTCCATGTATCTCATGTAAATGCAGTTATATTATATTTGTCCTTTTGTGTCTGGCTTATTTTACTTAGCATAATGTTTTCAAGATTCATATGTTGTAACAAGTATCAGAATTTCATTCCTTTTGAAGGCTGAATAAAATGACTTGTATACTAGATTTTGGGTAGGAATGTTACTCAAAAGTGTAATTGCTAAGTCAAATAGTGAGAATTTAAAAAGATTTTTGTTGCCTGAATATTATTCTCCCACACAGTCATATGGAATGTTTTAATTTCACTATATTCTTGCTAGTAAGGAGTATTACACATTAAAAATTAAAACACCCGTCCTGGCTGGTGTAGCTCAGTAGATTGAGCGCGGGCTGCGTACCAGGCATCGCAGGTTCGATTCCCAGTCAGGGCACATGCCTAGGTTGCAGGCCATGTCCCCCAGCAACCGCACATTGATGTTTCTCTCTGTCTCTCTCTCTCCCTCCCTTCCCTCTCTAAAATAAATAAATAAAATCTTAAAAAAAAATTAAAACACCCGACTCTGTTGCTTGGCCGGGAGGCTCAGTTGTTTAAAGTGTCATCTCACACACCAAAAAAGGCTGCAGGTTTGATTCCCAGTCGGAGCACATACCTAGACTGTGGGTTCTGTCCCGAGTCAGGGTACACACGGGAGGCAATCCATCTGTTTCTCTTTCTCACATCAATACTTTTTTCTCTCTGTCTCCTTTCCTTTCTCTCTAAAATCAATAAACATCCTTGGGTGAGAGTGAAAAAAAAAACCCACTTTGCTGTTTTTACGACCTGCTTAATTTTTGTTTTAACTTAGCTTGCTATAAAAATTGCTTTCCCTTTTTCTTGAGTGCTCACAGCTGTATCGAAACCTAGAATATTCAGTAAACTTCGGCGAAGGGGGCTGGCTTCCCCAGACATCCAGGGAATTACCGAGATGGAAGGCTGTCTTGGGGTGGCGCTTTTGTTTTGGATGACGTACCAAATAACAAATCTTTACGTGGTTAACGGGGAGCCAGCCACAATCCCAGATAGAAAGACCCGAATAGAGTTCCCGGCAGGAGGTGCCCGTGGGCTGCGCCTGGAGTCCACCACCCTGGCTGCGCGGTCACGCGAGAGCAGGACGGCGAAGGGCTGAGCTGCGGACTCCGGCGGCTGCCACGGGCTGCCCGAGTCCCGAGGTTGAGAGCAATGCCAACGCTACACGACCAGGCAAGAGGGAAAGAGTGCTCATCAGGGGACACTGCGCACAGCACTGTTGTGGGCGCCAGACTGGGAAATGACAAGCCCAGAGGGAACCCTGGGTAGCTATCCATTTTTAAAAAATAAAACATAGTTAACATACAATGTATTAGTTTTGGTTGTACAACATAATAATTCAATGTTTACACGCCCAGTGGGGCGATCAGGGTAAGTCTAGTAACCAATTGTTGGCCAGGCAAAGTTGTTGCCCTGTTATTGACTACGCTGTCCATCACATCCCTGTGCCTGACTTCGCAACGGGAAATGTGTGCTCTCACCCTCCTTCACCTTTTCTGCTCTCCCCCCCAGCTCCTCCCTGGCAACCACCAGTTTGTTCTCCGCAGCTATGAATGTTTTGTTTTGTTTTTTAGATTCCACGTGTGCATGCAATCACACAGCACCAGTCCTTCCCTGTCTGACTCCTTTCACTCGCATTATCCCCCCGAGCCCCGCCCCCATGTTGTTGTAAATGGCAAGATCTTTCTTTTTCATTGCTAGTAATATTCCATCTTGTATATGTAGCTTGTCTTCCTTATCCATTTATCTATGGATGACACTTAGGGTTACTTTAACGTCTAGGCTACTGTAAATAATGATGCGACCAACACAGAGCTGCATACACCTTTTCCAATGAGTGTTTTTGCTTTCTTTAGATGGATAACCACAAGGGGAATTACTAGGTAGTTCTAGTTTTAATTTTTGGAGGGACCTTCATACTGCTCTGCACAGTGGCTGCACCAATTCGCACCCCCACAACTGGCGCATGTGGGTCCCCATTTCTCCACATCCTCGCTAGCGCTTGATGGTCTGTTCCTATTTCAATGCAGACGGATAAGCCCTTTGAATGACTGAATTTACCTGTATTTCATCGGATGATTGTGGAGTATATTTACAAAAAAATAAAAGAAAAAGGAAAAAGGAAGGAAGGGACGAAGAAAAAAACACTTAACAGGCTAAACACAGCATTTTATCTTATCGCAACGACCCTGTCTTCTCAGCCAGCACCAAAAGATACTTATTTAATACATGTTTTGGACACCTGTCAGCGCTGTGTTGGACTCCCCAAGTAATTTATAGTTTCTGCCCTCAAGAATGTGATACATAAAGTGCTAATAACAAGGTTAGTTATAAGCAACGTATGACGCAGGAAAATCATACAAACCAGTAAGAGCATCCAGTGAATGCTCAGACAATGCAAACCGAGAGGGCAGGGTGGAGGAGCTCAGACTCACCCTGGGGCTCCCACTTGGGTGTATAAAATATTTCAAGCATCTCTGACACCTTCCACGTCCCCAGAAATAAATTTGAATGATAACAAGTAGTGATGGTGGGAGAGGTAGAAGGAAAAGGGAAGGGGTGAAATAAAAAGATAGCAAATTTGGAGAGATATACTGATTAAAAAGAGGGGAGAAATGGATTGAGGGGCAGAGGAGCCCAAGAACACTAAAACGGGGAAGAGAAGTGGCAAAGAAAAAAGAAAAATTGAAAAGAGGGTAAAGGTAAAGGGGGGGAGGGAAGGAATTGACAGTGTCGGGAGTAGGAAGAAAAATGGAGGAACAAAAGGAGGGGGGAGGGAGAGAGAGGGGAGGGCAGGGGGAGGGGCAGGGAGGAAGAGGAAGATAGGGAAAGATCAGGAACCTTATTTCAAAGCAATTTAGAAATAACTCTAATGTTTTTTTTTTCCTACACACTTTACAGACACATTTAAAAATGAGAACTTTAAAAACTTATTCACCAATTTTTCATATTACCGTTGACCAAATACTTTCAGGTTTTATTTAATCGTGGGGGTTGTGTTAATAATAATCCTTAAAAATTTGAGGATGTTTAGGAAAGAGGTGGGTGGACCCAAACTCTTTCTGAATTATCAACCCATGAAAATCAGAAATCACGTTTAGAATTGTATCTCAGTTTAGTCAGATAATCAGTTAAAAAAACAACATACTATTAGACTAGGTTCCTCTTCTTTATAAAACTGGTTTTACAGAGACAGATCTAAGTGTTTCTAATGAATATTCTGGTAATAAAATATTAGTAAAATAGTGTATGTGTGAATTTTTTAAACTAAAAAAAAACACAGCAGCATCTTCTGTTAAGCACTTTGCAATACTTGAGACAGCTCCTGAAAAAAAAAAATCCTAACTAGAAACAGGAGTAAAACTAATTAATCTTATAGCCAGGAACAAAACTTTAAATATACAAACAAAAATAATTTGCTTTCCAGCTAGGAAAATTCTTTTAGTCTTAAAAAAGTATAGATATCATGTAGCAAAAATCAAATTACCTCCACACCATTTGTATTACCTCCATGTTGTAACTGATTCATTTTGAATTAAATTCATTTAAATACTTTGAAAATATGTAGATTTCAAGAACAAAATTGTATTATTTTCACTTTAAATACTATTTAGGTATGGATTCTTTCTTGTGTTGCTTTTTACAATTTTATTTTGAAAAATAACACTTACTACCCAGTCTTTTCTTGAATTGTACCATTCCCGCCCCCCTGCAATGAGCCAGTGATCTATTTTGCATTTTGTGCAAAATTGGGATTAAGCAAAGTTGTTAATTACCTTTTAACCAAATAATTTTGGAGTGAAAAAGGGCAGCAATAGTGGAGTGTGCGGAATGTTACTGACATTTATTTTACATGTATCAGTAGAGGCTACTAAGGTGCAGTTTAATTTACTAACAAATTGGATTTGGAAATACACATTTTTTTCAAAGTTAATAAAATAAATTACTCCCTTACTTCTCTAAAGGTTTCTAAACTGCCAACCTAAGCTAAAAAAAAACTGAGCAGTTTTGTCACACACTGTGTGACCCACAGAAAAACAAATGGTCATTCTTACAATTATTTTTTCTCCCTGAGTCTTTTCTATTTCTGGAAAAACACATTTCTTTTTAAGATTTTCAACAATGAACACTTCAATGATAATTTGAGGAAACTTTTCTTTTCTGCTTACAATTTTATTACATTTTATGAGTTATCTTAAGTACATAATGACCCTTATTTATTTGACAGCAAAAAATGCTGCATGTGTTCTTAACTGGGGCTATTTTACAGTTTTTCAAAGTTTACAGTCATTTAAAAGAACCCTACTAAAACTTCAAGTTACAGGAAGAAACAAAATATCCCAAGGCAGTAATAATGAAGAAAAAAACCCCAAGCAAACAACAAAATAAATAACAAACAAACAAAAACAAATGCCTTAAAAAACTCTGAAGTCAAAACAGCCATGTCAAGAAATGTGAAAACTTTTTCTGTATTTTATAGAAACCATAATTTCATTTCCAAATCAATTATGGTTCATTAAAAAATAAAATATAGAAAAATGTCTACTTTAATGTTTTTCCCTTCTAATTGCTTTCTAATTTTTTCTTTTGTAAAACAGGCTAATCTTTAAAAACAGAAAGTCATTAAAAAGATGGAAAGTCATTGATAAATGTTAGGTTTGAAATGTAATATATATTCTTGGGGTTTATCCAAAAGAGTTAAAAGAGGAAAAAGTTATATTTTCCTCAAAATCTGTTCAGCACTATTTACAAAAGCAAAAATTAAAAAAACTGCCGTAACTTTACACATTTAAAAGTAATTAATGATGAACTTCCATCTAGTGTACTAAATGCTACATGTTCACTAAAAATGATAGTTATGACAATTCTGAGACAGCATGGGAAAATGCTTATGATACAATAGCAAGCGAAAACAAAATATAAAAATAAAAAAACAAACTACAAAACTATCAAAATGAACAAATGCTGGAAAAGCACATTTTAGAAACAGCTAATTTTGTATGACAATGGTGAAATTGATTTCTTCACTTTGCTTTTCCAATTTTTAAAAAGTTGTTTTAGTCTCTTACATTTTTTTTCTCTGCATGTGTATTTATGTTCACATTGAAGGAAAAAGGATCAGAATCCCACCTTGAAAATGGAGTCAAGTTTCAGTGCTTCTGAATTCTGAGAAAAACTGAATTCTGAAACTAGACCAAAGGCTTTTCCAGGAAAAGTGAAAGAGAACAAGAAGTATTATAAGAATAATTTGAAAATGATGTTATTATTGAATTGTATAAATTATCATATTATTAAAGAAAACAATTTATCCTGTAGCTACATTTTTCACTCTCATCAACTAAATTTAATTCTGCACTGAGTATTCTTTTCCAAAGCTGTGTAGCAAAAAAGTTGAAAATAAATACGTTTACTAGTTGTCTTTAATATTTAAAAAAACAAAAAAGATGCTGATAAATTATGGAGTCCTAAGTCTGCCCATTTTTATCCCTAACCTAGCAATGTGAGTTTGACAAGAAATAACCCTTCTCTCAGGTTAATTTTAGTGCTGGGCTCACTCAGAGGGGCGAGATGAAGTTCCAGTCGACATCCCTCAGCCCCCCAACCCCAGCCTGAAACAGCCAGGTCACTGAGGCAAAACTGACTTGGGGGCAAAAAAGGTCTGTATGTAACCAACCCCAGCTGTCTCCTCCCCCTTGCGTTCTTGCAGCCTGTGACTCTGCCCAGACCTCGGAGAGGGGGGTGGGGGTGGGGGTGGGAGGGTTAGAATTCAGTGAAACAGCTGATTTTTAAAACAAATCAGTTTCCCTTTAGCAGTGGCTGGCACACTGTTAATTTTTAAAATTTATATTTTGTTATTTTTAAAAATTTTCAGCTCACATTTAGACTTCCAATATTTTTTTAAAATAAAAAAAAAACCTACCCATGAACTGAATTCCATTTTTCCTTGAAAAGATTTTGCTTCCCTTTGAATCTAGGATGGGAAAAGGTGGGCTGCATTTTACAGGCGTGTAGAGGTCTGGGGGGGGGGGGTTTGTGGTTGTAACTTGCTTTGGTTTTAGACATAAAGAGGTAGCGTGGTGGCTGTGTTCCCCAGGGAGAGGTGCTTCTATTAATTCCTTAAGATTTAAATTAAACGAAGGAAAAACAGCACTTTCTGGGAAGTGCAATGCCCTGCCTAGTACCCTCTTTCTTGTCCCCCAATAGAACAGAAAAGATTGAAGGAGGGTAGGGCTCCGATTTAGGAAAAGGCCAAGGAACACAGCAGCCTCTCTGAGACCATCTTAGCCCTCTCGAAAGTACACACAACACCAAAAGTTCCCAGGCAACAGATGCACACATTCTGGCCAACATAACTTTTTTCTCCTGGACTTTTTATCCTCTGAAGTCTCTTTGCCTTGCAGTTTCTGTTAGCCTGTTTTTCATTCAAAATGTTTATTGAATGCCTACTGTGTGGCAGGTACCGATTCCAGCTCGTTGGTTTTCAAGTTTTGTGTATGGTCAGGAGTTCATAGTCAGAAGCAGAGGGGAGGGTCGAAGGATGGGTGGGGGGTGGGTGAGAGACACATGTTGCCCACCTCCTTAGATATTAGTCTTTTTTCGACTCAGCAACTAATTGCTTGTAGTATTTTAATTTCTGTTGCCCATGGAGAGAAAAAAAAAATCGCCAAAACAAAAACGAGACAAACACGTGGCTGGCTAGAACAAAACGGGAATTTGGAGGGTCGGGTTTGAAGGTGGTGGAGACAGAGAAACCGAGTTGGAAGCCCTCCCCCGCGCCCACGCCAAGCCCCGTTTCTCTCCAACGCGCGAGGAAAACCGGGAGGGGGACAAAGGTGCGGCGTGCCGCCTGGAACTCCCGACTTTCGAGCGGTATAAAATCGGCAGGCAGAAGAGCGGTGCGCAGAAGTCGGACTGAGCTCAGACTCTGCAAACAAAAAATAAGAGAAAACCTCAAGGCATTCATATCGATGCAGCCAACACGTGTTTCGGAGTCAGCCCGGGCCGCCGGCGACTGAGACAATGGGGTCGGGGACCGGGGAGGGAGAGTGACCCCCTTCCTCACCTGCCCTCGCAGCACGCGCGCCCGGACAGAATGATGTGCCCCTCCCGCAAAACCCGAGCTTCCGCTCAGTTCGAGGAGCTGCTGGCAATATTGGGGGTCCACTCCCCGCTTTCCAAGCGAAGGGGGCTCCACGGCCCCCGGGCCGCGCTCTCCGCCCCCCTCTGCGCCGCCTCAGCCCCCGCCACGGGAGACTCCCGGCCGGGCTGGTCCCCCGGCTCGGGACGCCGGGGGCGCGTGGACCGCGCGTCCCGCTCGCCGCCGCGTATCTGAGGCTCCGAAACGCGCGGCGAGCTGCTCCCTCCCCCAACGCCCGGACTGGGTGCGAGCGCCCACGTGTCGACCCTTGCCCGTTCGGGTCCGTCCCTCGGGATCTCAGGGCCGGAGGCTCCGGAACGGGTGGGTCAAAGGCGAGGGAAGAGACCAGGGCGGATCCTCTTCCCCCTCCCCAGCTCCGGGCGGGGGCGGGGGGCGGGCCGCCGCCCCCTCCCCGAAGCTCCCGCCCCTCGCTTCCCCAGCGCCGAGCGGAAATTGCCCCCTCCCCCCGCGGGTCTGACCTGGGGACGGGGCGGGGCTTCGCTCCTGGCCCCTCTCCCGCCTTCCCGCCCGGATCCCCATCCCGCACCCCAAACAAAGTTCCGAGACCCCCGCCCGGCGCGGGGAGAGCGGCTGTCGCCGTCCTGGGCGGAGGGCGGAGGGCGCAGGGGACTCCACCTGTCCGTGCCCCCGGCAGGGCTGCAGGAGGATGGCTCGGGGCTGCACCCGGTCACTCCCTTTCTGAGCCCTCCCCCTTCGGTTCGCCCGGGTCTGCTCGCGCGACCACTCCCCGTCCTCCCCCCCTCCCTCTCTCGTGGGGTCATCTTGGGCCGAAGCCGTGCGTTCTCCCAGGACCCCGAGACCTTGTCGTCCCACAGCCCAACCCCGGGTGCGATCCACTCTTTCTCCCGTGGGAATCCTGAAACCTGATTTCCTGCGGATCCCTCGTTCCCAACCGCGACTCCGCGTTCCCATCCTCCAGGTCCCGCTCTCGCAGGGCCCCTCGATCCCGGATTCCCGGAGGCGAGGGAGTCTCCAGGGCTGGGGCACGGAAGGCCGAGACCCTCCCCCAACACACACACACACAGAGTTAAAAATCCAGGGAAAAGGCGCCTTTTTTTTTTTCTAAATCGTCGGCTCGCCGGCTTGCGCGACCCCCTCCTGAAGACCCCAGAGTCCTCGGCTTCTCTTTGTCTATCTCCGCGGTTCCCCGCCTGTCAGTCGGTAGCAGTTAACCGGGATAGAGTGGGAAAACTACCCCCTCCACCCACTACACGAATAAAGAAAAATAACCGTACATTTTACATATGAAGAGGTGGGAGACTCCGGGCCGACCACCCTCCCCCAGCTAGGGCCTGGGTAGGGGGATGGGTGGGGGCGGGGCGCCTCCCTAGGGGCCAGATTCTTGCGAAGGAGGAGGGGGCAAGTGGAGCTCCGGCAACGCAGCCCCACCCGCCGGGCCGACTCCGGGGTGAGTTGAATGGCCCCCCCCACCCCATCCACCCTGGCGCGAGATTGGTAGGCTGGGCTGGGCTTGAGGGTCTAAGGGCCCGGAGGCGTCGGGGGTCTTCCCCTTCAGGGTGGGTGGGGGCTTTCACCACGTGGCTTTGCCTCCCCTCCCACCCCCGCTCCATTTTTTTTTTTCCAAGTCGATTTTATTTAGAGGCGGCGCCAGGGCGGCCGCGGAGAAACGTGACACACCAGCCCGCTCGGAGGGGTTTCGGACAGAAGGAACGAGCTGCGCCGCGTCGTCCGCCTCCCCGCGCGCCGAGGGCACTTCTCTAGGGCCTCCCCGAACTCCCCCGCGACCTCTGCGCGTCCTCTGGCCGCCCTCTGCGCCCCGGGCTCCGGACAACTTAGGGGTGGGGTGCAAAGAAAGTTTGCGGCTGCCGCCGCCGGCCGCCCGCCTGCCCGCCTCTCGGCCTAGGAGGCTCGCCGCCCGCGCCCGCCCGCCCGCTCGGCCTTGCTGGGGACCGCGTCCCGCCCGGAGCCCGCCACCATGAACAAGCTTTACATCGGCAACCTCAACGAGAGCGTGACTCCCGCCGACTTGGAGAAAGTGTTTGCGGAGCACAAGATCTCCTACAGCGGCCAGTTCTTGGTCAAATCCGGCTACGCCTTCGTGGACTGCCCCGACGAGCACTGGGCAATGAAGGCCATCGAAACTTTCTCCGGTAAGAGTGCGCCCGTCTCCCCGAGGAGCCTCGACAAGGTTCCCGAACAACGGAGACCTGCCCCCCTTCTTTCTTGCCCGCCAACTCCGCTCTTCCCCCGGCCTGCGCACTGGGCTTCAGGGCCCACCCTCCACCCACCTCCCACCTCCTTCGACGCCCCTCCACCCCAGCCCCCTCCCGCCCCCACGTGGAAACACTCGGGGTTTCCTCACCCCTTCCAGCCACTGTAGGCTTGGGTGAGGTGGTCCCCGTGCCCCCCACCGACGTGGCGGGAGCCCCCACGGGGGGTAGTGGGGGCCACCCCGTCCGGGCATTATTTCTACGCCGGCCCCTCCCTACCCTCGTCTGGCGCGCTCCCCCCGCACCCCAGCTCCCCTTCCTCCGCCCTAGGCCTCTGCAGCCGGGCTCCGGGGCCCCTCTCTGTTTCCCGTCTCCGGGGTCCCCGTGTGCCCTGCAGCCTTCGGGCAGGACCTGGGAATGCGGATTCCGCCTCCCGCCCAGGGCCTGGGGCTTGAGCCATTTTGATTTGAAAGTGGGGCGTGAGCGGCTGTCGCTGCGGCGGCGGCCGCGGGTCGCCATGCTGTTTCCCGAGACGCGAGGCTGGGCCGGGAGGCGCGCGCCGCGGCCGTCAGGGACCCTCCCTGCGGGCCCCGCTCTGCTCCCCCAGGGCCTCTGCTCCCCACCAGCTCGACAGGTGACCGCTCCGCCGCCGGAAGCCCTTCTCCTTTGCTCGACCCAAAGATAAAGTTTCATTTTGCAGCCCCCTCCCCAAAACACACTTTGAGAGAAACGGGCGTCCTTCCTCGGCCGGCCCCTTCTCCCCACGTCTGGAAGCCTTGTGGGCAGCCCGGCCACACAGATGCCCTAGCACTCCCAAACCGAGCTCCCGGAGCGCTCCACGACTCAACGAGCCTCCATGAGATAACAACAGAACAAAAATTACGAAAACAATCATGAGTTTACAGACACCACCATTCTCAGGGCGACCTTGCTCATCCGGCTGCAGAACCCATTGCCTGGATTCCTAGGAAGGTCTCAAATCCCAAGAACTCTTGAATTATCCTGATGTTTTTCTCCTTTTTCCCGCCCCCCACCGTGTTCAGGCTCTCATATATATATATCTTTTAAATCTTTAGGAAAAGTAGAACTGCAAGGAAAACGCCTAGAGATTGAACACTCAGTTCCCAAAAAACAAAGGTAGGAAAGAGTTCTTCTCTGGGGAAAGGGGCAGCCTGGGGGCGCCGAGAGGGTGTTTTTAGGGGTCCTTAGTGTGTCTCCAGTGGAAGAAACCCATTAACTGGCCTTTCCACCCCCAACTCCGGATGTTGGGGGCAGGGAAGGAAGATTGGCCAAGATCTTGTAATGGGTGGTTTACAGCTTGTAAGGAAAAAAAAAGCTGGGGCTAGGGTGGGCTAAGAGATGTTCCTTGGAGAAGTAAAAGAGTAGAAATCAATAGGGAAGAAACCCTGTGGAGTTTGTTCAAGATGTGTGGGGCCTTTTTTGTGAGGAACCTAAAAATGTCTTTAAGAGTTTAGACTCATGGACATGTTTGCAGCTTCCTGGCAGGCCTCTATTTCTGTCCCCCCTTCCCTCACTATAATTTTTAAGTGGCTTGGGGGGGTCCCCTTTGACTCTTTAAGGGAAATGGAAGGAGTTCCTGCCCCCTCCCAATTCTCTTCAGGTTTATGCAATATTTTAATATTTCTGCAACAGGCGTGGGCATTCACAGACCCCCTACCCCTAGTCCCTCCTAACTAGATTTTGCAGAGTATGCTTTGGCTGTACTGTCCTTTGCAAGCCCCCCACCCCCCACCCCACCCCTTCAGCCCATTGTTACAAGGGGACCATCTGGGGTGAGAGCTTTGTGTTCAGGCTGTGAGCTGGGGCTCTTTGGAGGATCTAGAACTCCCTGGATGAAGGGTGCGCGTGTGTGTGCGTGTGTGTGTCTGACCCAATACCATTCTATCCTCACTTCAGCAAGTGGGTTGGTTACCTCTGTTGTGTTACCCCCAAATCTAATTCATGATGGATTTCAGATCTTTATTGAACTCTGGGTGGGAAGTGTAAGGGCAGTCTCGCTGCTCTCTGAAGTCTGACTTTAAACATGTTGCAGCCTTAGTAAACCCTTGCGTCTTTCCCTAGTCCTCTCCCCTCATTTCAGCTGGAAACTATTTCAGAAGTCTCTGGCCTTTTCTGGGTGGGAAGGTAGGGATGGATGGCTGTGGGTTTTTGGAGGTGGTTATAAGGATCTAGAAAGTTTTAACACCAGTAACAGTTTGTCCAGCGGTTTATCTTGAGATATTTAAATAACTTGGAACCATTGTATCTGTACAAGATCAATAGGCTTGTAACTATGTTTATAGAATTTGTGATTTAACCTCCAGTGCTTAAAATACTCTGTTATTGGAAAGGCAATTAGAGTTAGGATTGAGAGATAATCAAATCGGAAGGAAGAAAAAAACTCTTAGTTATTATTTTGAAACATTTCCTGCAGATGGAATAATAGGAAAAACCTTACACAGACACCTACTGAGTATGACATCCATTGAGAAGATTGTGTAGGTTTGAACTGAACGCTGAATGTTTGAAACACGTTGATGAAAAATACTAAGAATAACTGGACTTCCAAAATACGTGGGGAATTTTTTTTCTTTTGCTCTTCCGCATGGTTTAAATTTTAAAGGGAATAAATTGAAAAGCAAGAGAAATAGCAAAATGTGATGAAATGGAACCCAAAACGTTTATATTTTAATTTTCATGGTGCCCTGTATTTATGGATCTTTTCCCCCTAAGCCATCTGCTTGCTTTCAAGCCATTTTTAGGCTCCTTGTTCCCTCCAAAATGCACTCGTGAGGGGCTCTTTTGAGTTGGGAAGGGGTGGGGTTTGTGAGAAGAGTGGGTACAGAATCTGCTCTTCCACACCCATATTAAATTCGATCTTTTGTGTGTTCTCTCCTTCCCGGAGTAATCTGGGAGCGTAAACACTGCGTCAGTTGTGTTCTGTTTCATTTTTGGGGTGGTGGTGAAAAAGCACTTCATTATTCTAGAATGAATCAATTTTTGAAGTTTTAGGATATAAAAAAGGAAAGTTTGTTTTCAGGAAGCCAGTGCGCTCTATCCTTTTGTGTACTTTGGGCAAGTATGTTGTGGTATGTGCTTTTGGTCTGTCTGAAAGTATCTTTTCAGTTGGTTTGTTACTGGTTTTTTTAATCTCATGGATGTATAAACAACAGGAACTACTTAATTCACTATGAGTAACGTTTAAGCAAAATGAACAACTGCCTATATTCTGGCATATGTATATACTCCAGTGTTTACAAAGTTTAAAATGGAATTCTTGGTGCACTCAGTTCCACATGAATTATGACTTGAAACGTTTTTAAGACATTCATAAAAACCTAATGAGCTAAATGGTCCTGATATTTTTTTTGAGGGGGGAGTCCAACCAAAGATGAGACTATTACAGCAGTTAACCTCTGAGCAATCTTGATTTTGGAGTATTAACATTTTATTCTACTTGATAAATATAATGGTTATCTTTTTTTAAAAAAAATTACGTATTGATTGTGGAGAGAGAGGAAGGGAGAGAGAAATAGAAACAGAAACACTGATTGGTTGTCCCATTATGTATTTATGGGTTGATTTACCTGACTGGGGTCAGCCCAGAACCTTGGTGTATCTGGGTGATGCTCTAACCTGAGACTCAGGCCAGGGCAGGTGGTATCTTTTGAAGAACCCCAGAGACTGAACACTGTCCATTCAAACAAAAAATGTTAATTTCAGTTTTTAAATGGGTGGCATTAAACTTCTCTGAGATCACCTTCTCACCCCCCCCCCATCTTTTAGTGTTAGAATTTTGGTCAACAATTTTGGCTTTTTGTTGAGAATTTGCGTATATTCCCTCTCAAATATTAGGGCAAAAGACTAAAACCAAAACCCTTTTTAAAAACAGCTGTGGTGAGAGTTTGTGTATACATTTTAGTTTACGATAGAAAAATAGTTAAGGTAAAAGGGTACCTTCTTAGTGAGTCTTGTTTATTTTGGGAAATGGCTTGCTTTTTAAGGGAATTAAATGTTTGTTCATTTGCCCCTGTGTGGCCTTTTTCTAGAGGAATGTGACCTAAAGATAGCATCCCTACTGTCAACTGGTGTCATCAAAATTCAAGGTGTTATTAAGAAAAAAACAAAGGGGGTGCACTGCAGCTTTCTTAGTGAGGTATGTTCCAGGCTTGATTTCCTTAGGCAGGCAATGGCGGTTCTTGACATTGTATTGAAGTTTGGTGGGTTAACACTTTTCCATCAATTTCCATCTTTTTTTTTTTTTTTTTAAGAAAGAATTGGTCTCAGCCTTGTAAATGTGAGAACTCTCAGAAAGTGTTCAAAATGAATTGTGATTTTTACAGTTTAATTTTCTAAAATTAGCTTAAACAATTTCTGTGAAGGGATGCCTTACAGATGGCAACCGTTTTTATTTTAAGTGATTTGTGGAGACTGAGGAAATCATTGGGTCACTCCATGTTTTCAAAATAAGCAAAAATCTTGCCTTCAGAAATGGGTATGCCTTTAGAGAAAATTGTTCTTAGGGGCTGACAATGAATTGTAAAGGGGGTTGAGAAACAAGGGGATGTCTCTGAAAAACAACAACAACAACTCGGGCAAAAAGCACTGGTGGGGGGGTTGGGACACTTTGACTTCCGTGACTGTAGGTGTCAGATGGAGCTTTCATCAAGCATGTGTCCAAGTATGGTGCAAGTAGAAACAGTTTATGACTCTTGCAGTAAAGAGGTTTTAGGAAAATTAAGGCTAGTGTTTGGGGGCATTAAATAAGTTTAAAAATTGTTGATGCTTAAACTTTCCTAAACTCTTTGGAGCAAAAGTGGAACTCAGTTCACTCTCCCCATTTTTAATTTCCATCTAGAGAGTGAACTAAGCCTATTCATAAATTAAAAGTTTTCCTCGCTGCTAGAGAAATCCTCGTTATTTAATACTCAGTATTTCAAGATGACTTTCCTAAGGATGATGGTATTTGACTATCCTTTGAAAGAGTTGGGTGTTTTCAGGACCTTTATTTTCTGACTCAAAGGAGAAAGATGAAATTTTATTCCAGTGGTTTCCCATATGGAGAACTTCTGAGTAAAGAAGGGGAAGAATGATAATTCCCATCAGAATGTATAAAAAGTATAGTTAACTCTTCCATATGTAAAGTTTTAAGGGCACAGCTTTTGGTGGGAAAAGAACAAAACATTCTCATAATTATGTTTTAGAGATGAAACACAGGACATTTAGCCTTTGGAAGAATTTTGATTCCAAGGTTCCAAGCCTCTAATCTTTTAAAATTACCTTAATATATGTCATTTGCATCTATTTCATCTGTTTGGGTACTTTTAAGGCTTATTTTTGAATTTATTTACTTTGGACTGGAGTGTGTAATAACCAGTTGACAAAGATAGGCTAGAGAGTACACAATTTCCAAACGGTAAAGAATTTTTTTTCCCAGATCCGTTTAGTTGAGCGAAAAAAGGGGGACCAGCATTTGGTCGAAGGTTAGGGGTTTGTGTTGAGGGGTGTGCACTGGATGTGCCTGTGCTGATTTTTGAGAGCGTTGGGAGGGGGTGATAGTGGTGACGTTGTCATTAGAATAAATGTATGAACCAAAGGCGTCTGAAAAAAAAACAGACATTTTGCTAGCTTTTTTAGAGTTTAAATTCAGTCGTCTTGTCTCCCCATCCTCTTAAAAGATACTTACAATGTGGCTAATGTCTTCCAGAAAGTGCAGCCGACGTTTGGGGGTGGAAGTGTTAGGGAGAGAAAAGGGAGGAAAAAAAGCAGCAGGGGAGACTGGAGAAATCAGACGAGTTAGTCCTGGGTTGGAAATTCCAGACGGGGGAAAAAAAGAGGGAGAGAGAGAGATGGGGGTTGGGGTGGATTTCCCGCTTCCCTTTGAGAGAGAAGCGGCTGCAGGCGCCCCGCGACCCCCGGGAGAAGGGGTCGCGGACATCAGGTTGAGAAGACCCGCGGTAGATTTCAGCCGAGGCCAGGGCTATTTTTGCTTTCGGACTTGCCTGCCTTCCCTTCCCCTTTTCAAAAAAGCCCAGCGAGTCGCGGCGGCGGCGGCAGCTCTTCCTGGAGAGCCGGCCGCCCCAGCCCTCTCCGCGCGCCCCAGCCCCGCTATCGCTGCCCGCCCTGGCCGGGCCGCCGTCCTCCTCTCGGCAAGCCCCTGCCCGGAACATCCGCAGGCCGGGCCCTCCGAGGAGGGCTTCCTTCCCCAGGCCCCCAGGCCCCAGCCTGCGGGGCGCCCCCAGCCCAACCAACCTCCCCCGTAGTCCTTGGAGCCCCCCTCCCCAACCTCGTCCACGTGGAGTGGTCCCGGTCCCTGTCCGCAGGGTGCAGACCTTCCAGCGCCCCGCTGTCTTAGGACCTTTCCATTCTAAGGCAAAAAAGCAAGAGGCCACTGGGTAAATATGAAATGAAGAGGCAGAGGGGAGAGGAAGAGAGTGGGTTGGGGGGGAAATAAAGAGGATGAGAGCGGTGGAGAGAAAATGGAGGCGCCTTGGCCATGGGGCGTAGAACCTTGAGTGAACAGTCCACTAACCTGTGATCTGTAGCAAATGAACCTTCTCCTTGTACCAAAGGCCGGCCGAAACAATAACAAAGGGAGTAAGAGTAACCTGAGGCTCTGGGCGATTTTATTCTGGTCGTAAAAGACAGACAACGGGGCCTCCAGTGGGCCACTGGGTAGGCTGGGAAGACCTTTCTCGGGGTCTCAGCACGTGATTGGCCCCATGTTAATATAAAATTTGCACACCATTTCCACCTGTGTTGAGCACATTTCCTCTCCCTGCTCACACCTTTTAAAATGCTTGTCAAAACAACGTCAGAAAAAGTCTCACCTCAAAAAGCATGGACCTAAGAAGGCATGCTTCTTTGGTGATTGATAAAAGTTTGATTTGGCTAGGAAATGATCTTCCAGGAGAGTGCCTGTGATAGCCCACACCACTGTAAGTAGGCACCGCCAGTGGGTTCGGTCCCCAGCCAGCTGCCTTCATGCTAGTGGAAGGACTTGAATTCCCCTCAGATTTTGTTTGAAGGAGACCGTACCTTCTCATGGGCGGAAGGGGTCATCCATCCTGCTATTGAAGAAGCACAGCCAGGTAGCTCTTTTGTAAGACCTGCTTCGGACCTTGGCAGCGCAGTAGGCTTGCAGTGGACAGTGAGGACTGAAGGAACAGGCTTAAGCAAGCTGTCACCCTGCACAGACTGCTGGAATGAAATGTGTGTGTATTGTAGGTACATTGCAGGGGAGAAAGCGGGTCTGGACCTCGACGTGTTAATATAGTTGGAGGAAACCTGAGTGGAAAACACTGAAAAGTCAGCGGATACAGAACAAGCGCCATCAGAATGCAGTCCTGTTGCAGAAGTCCAGGCTTCCAGGAGCTGACATTCGGGCTGTGGGGCAGAGCAGAGCCCAGCTAACCGCCAGTAAACTGCTTTTGAACGAAACGGCAAACAGCCGAATGATGAAAAAAATTTTTGACTCGGTTGTCCAGATATTTTCAAGACCCCCTGAGGACAAGTGGCATTTTGGTGGCTAAAGGCATATAAGAGAGCTGTTAAGATGGGTGGGAATTCTGTTCATAGTTTAGGGGAGGGATGTGGAAAGGATCTCTCTCTATTTTCTCTTTTTCCTTGTACCAGATTTGTTCCGTGGATTCTAGTCAATCCTCTCAACATTTCCCTAGGAAAAGAGAGTTAAGGAAAACTTCGGTTTTTGTTCATTTTGAATTAGTGTCAGTTAAAAAAAAATAGTCCTTTATCCAGATGTTTCGACCACCTGAAATGGAAATGTTAAGTCTGAGCGAAATTTGATTGTGTAGTTTCGCTTAGTTGATTGGCTGTAGATAGAATCTTTAAGAGGAGAAATCAAGAGAATTGAGAAATCTAAAAAATGGTTATGTGTAGAGGTTGTTTGTGAGGTCTGCTGAGTTCTTTGGCGACTGGAGCAGGGAAGACTCATTCAGAATTCTTGAGGCTCAAGATGGGAGGAAGCTGTATTAGGTCAGAGTCTCCCAGCCCATCTGCCCTGGTTCCCTCACACAGTCAGCTCCTGGGGTGTGGAGGAAGGTCTCCCAGGAGAGGTGTGTTTAAAAACAAGAGCTTTGGAGTCAGGCAGTGACGGGGAAACTGGAAAACCTACTTAACCTCTTTTAGCCTTAACTCCTATACTGTAAACTGTCCCTACTCCACATTAGCTGTTATTATTTGTTTTAGATACGGACCTCTCTGCCTCCTGTCTTTGGACTGTGCATTGCGGCTTGGGGCAGATAGCTAAGGGAGCAGTAGGTAGTCTGTTGAAATCTACTTACGTGAATGTGGCATGCATTCGTTGGAGCACTGATGGGCAGGCATAGTGAAGGGGGTTAGTGTGTCGGGGGCTTTGGTAAGTAACAGTGTGCAACCTCTCTTACCCGTTCTCTCAGGCAACAGGCTGTGAGAGATGGGCCCCGCAGGGCAGGAATGCTTCTGAATGTTCCGTGGGTAAATGGGCCCTTGCTGTGGATGCTCTGAACCCTGGGCCAGGTTCCTAGTTGAGATTTCGAAGCTCGGGGCTACTGTCAAAGGCGCATGTATCATAGTGACGTTGGTGGGAGGAGAACCACCCTACTCCTGCGGATGGGTAGGTCTCCTAAGAATTCTGGGTGAAGGGGACTATGTGAGTCCCTTTGACGGGGGAAGAAATGAGAGCAGCTTCCCCACTTGGTGGGAGGTAGGCATGTCTATCTTAATGTTCTGCTCTTGGTAAGCTAACAGAGTGGGCACTCAGGAGTTGGGGATGCCTGGATGTCCAGGAAGTGTCTGCGGACATTATTCCCAGTGCCCTTGTGAGGGGGCAGAGGCAAAGCCGAGGTGTCCTCACATTCTTCCCCTGCCCCCCCCAGACTGGAAACAGTCCCCAAAAGTGTGCTCAGAGCTCACCTTCAGGTCCATTTGCTGTCTCCAGTCCTGCCTGCTCAAAGGGTGTGCACACACCTACAACCCCTTTCACCACCTCGGTCCAGACCAGGAGACTTGAACCTTCTCCGTCTTGGGGTGGGGAGGGGAAGGCTCTAATCGGATGTGGTTTTCGGCCATTGAACAGGCTTGTGACTTTAATCAGTTACTAGAAAGGGTTTTACAATTAGTTCATGTGGAATGAATGATACTTGTTTCCCTGGAGTGGCATTTGGGATTGCTGGGGGCTCGTCGGCTTTGCACTAGGCACTCTGAGGAGGAGAAAATGAGGGGAGACAGGAACTAAAGTGGGGGCCGTTGGGTGGAGTAAACTTGTTGAGGATGTCTATTCAGAGTCAGAAATATTTATTCCACTTCCTCCTCCAGGTCTGTAAGTAGCTTGGGAGGAGAAGTCCAGCTGTAATAGCGGTCGCTTTGCCGGGATTTGGAGACAGAGTCTCAAATTAGAGGGCAGAGATGATCCTACACAGACAGGCTCGTGGTGGCTGCAGCTGGTCGGCGCGTTCTGAGCAAGGGCTGGACGAATAGGACGTTAGCTGCGGAGGCGGCGGGGTTCAGAGTGTTTCCTTCCGTCCTGTTGAAGGGCGTCCACTCTGGCAGCTTTTTATTCCATGTATAAGAGGGGGAAATCTAGCTGACCAAAGTTATTTTATCTAGAAGAGGGCTTTCTTCCCTAAGTTTATTACCTACCATGTGGTTCCAAACTGCTGCTGCTGCTGGCTTTTTCTAGTACAGGGTTGTAGAGTGAGGGGTACCTGCCCAGAAGAAGCTGGGGCAGGCAGGGGGTGGAATGAAGTGATCTTCACCAATGTCATGAATGTCCGAGAGTAATCTTGGATGGCTAAGTCACTTCCTACTCTTGCTCCTCACTGACCATCTTGAATGAGTAGTTTCCTTTCAGCTTTTAACTAGAAGAAACCACGCCTGTCTACACCCTTTGCTCTCTCCTAAACATCCACGGTCAGCAGTTTTAGCCTGGGGTGTGTGTGTGGGGGTGTCTTCTAGTCATTCATTAGCCATTTTGGGGGGGAGCGGGGAAAGTGTGATTTTTATAATATATTTACAACTGAATTCCATGTCAGGAAATATTCAGCAAGGTCGTGTGAACTTCAGTGATAGCTTGCATATTGTTGCAAAGGCTGGAACCTCTAATCGTGTATTCTTTCCCACATGCTCGCATCCATGTATCCACTTATTTTTACATTCAGAGTCTGCTATTGTATGTGGCGTGCTCTCTTCCAGGTCCTAAAAGACCTTGGTCTCCGGGTGGAGATAAAAGCAAATAAAATTTCTCAAATAATTTTCCCAGGGGCTTTTATATTTCCCACTTTATCCTTGGTATTTAAAAAAAAACTTCAAGTGTGGTAACAAAACATATACAATTTACCGTTGTAATCATTTTAAGCAGTGCAGTTCAGTGGTGTAAAGGTACAGTTCAGGGGTGTAAAGAACGGTCACGTTGTTGTACGACGGTTCCTCCATTGGCCTCCAGAATTCCTCCCCTGGCAGGACTGTAACTCTGTACCCACTAAACAATACCTCCCCAGCCTCCCCTCCCCCAGCCGCACTGAAACCATGGCCAGTTTGGCCTTTTCCTACACAGTCGTCCTCGCTCCATCCTATTTAAAACAGGAGTCTTTGCCTGATCCCTCTGCTGTATTAAATATTAATCACTCACTGGGTTTTTATCTAGCGTTAGTGGGTCTTTTTTTAGGGTGGAGAGGGGAGAGGGAGCTGCACAGAAGAGGTAAAAGATGGAATCCCTGCCCTCCAGCATTTTCCCTTCAGATCCAGGAAAGGCTGGGAGGCAGCAGAGGCCCAGAGACTACAGGAACAGGAAGGGCACACCACCTGAGGAAGTCAACGGGAGGAGCGGGCTGGACTGTGTTCGGAGGGCAGGCAGGGAAGACAGGCTTGGATTGAGGAGGGGGCACTGGGACCGGACAGGGAGGCACTTGTGGGCAGAGGTCCCTCTGGAGGGGAGGGATGGCTTGCAGACTCAGGTTGGGCGGGGGGCGGGGGGGGGGCAGGCAGATGTCCCTGTTGATTTCCCTCTTTGAGCATCTTCTTTGCCCCCAAGCACTGTGCCAGGTGATGCAGGTCAGATGAGCTGCTGCTACAGTGACAGGGAGCGTTTGTTGAGTATCTACTCAGAGCCCAGCCACTGCTGCTTCAGTGGCTCCTCGCAAAGTGTTCGTTTTATAGAAGGAGAAACGAACAAGCTGAGTGGTTCAAGTAACCTAACCAACCAAAGCGAAACCTCGCATGAGTGGTAGAGCTAGGGTTTACACCCAGGGCTTTCTGCCTGCAAGGCTGAGCTCACTTACAGGGTGGGCACAGGTGATCCTGGATGCTCCGAGCAGTTGTCCAATCATGAGCTTTTCTCGTGGGGACATCATAAAATCAGTGAATAAAAACACACCCAACATTAATTTCTCCCTGCTCTGAATCTCCTTACTTTCTGGGTGTTTCATGTCTGCTTTGCATTGTATTTTCCTCCCACTGTTGGGATTTTCGGGCAATCTTGAGTGATTGAAGGAAACTAGATGATTCTTCTTCCTTTGTCTGGGTAGCTAAACTGGGCACTGGGAATATCTTGCGCTTGGAGGGAAACACCCCATGGAGAAGGACTTGAGTGGGTCACGTTCAGGTGTATTGGTCTCAGCCCTGCCTTTGCCCGGATGTGCAAGCTGTGGGGTCTGGGGTCAGTGTCTTTTCCTGGGTCTTGTTTTATCTCAGTGGTCCAGGCGCCCATAAAATAAGCTGACTAAGTATTTCGAGTGGCCTGATCCTCCATCCTTTGGCACTTCTGGGAGGCACCAGGGCTGGAGCCTTCGGCAGACTCCCCCCACCCCTTCCTTTTGTTTGGGTTCAACCCTGGGGAAAATGGGAGGTTGAAGGGGGACAGGGACTGAGATGCACCCTTTCCTCCTAGCAGGAGGAGACAAAGAGTTGATCTTTGTTACATTCCTACAAAATCATAATTCATAGTTCATACATGTTTTTGAGGAGCGACAACCTTTTTGTCTTGACAGGCAGGAGCAGGCTTCCTGGAGTAGCAGTGACGCTTACTGGCTAGTATCATCTTGGGCTGGTCACTTGACCCCTCTGAGCCTGTTCTTTTAACTGCAGAACGGAAATAAAAACATTCTCAATTCTCTGGTTGTTTAGAGCAGCGGTTTTTAACCTTTTTTTCAAATGCATTTAAAAATTTTATTTATTGATTTTTAGAGCAAGAGGAAGGCAGGGAGAGAGGGAGAGAAAGAAACTCTGATCTGTTGTTGCACTTATTTGTGCATTCTTTGGTTGATTCTCGTATGTGCCCTGACCGGGGATCGAACCTGCAACCCTGGCGTATCAGGACGCCACTCTAGTCAGCTGAGCTACCCTGCCAGGGCCATAACCGTTTTCATCTCCTGGCACAGATAAACTAATTACTAAAATTGTGTGGCACACCAAGAAATATATATTTTGCTTATCTGACAAAAAATTGGTATAATTTTGATCATTCACAGCAGGCGGCTGTTGTGTTTGTTTTTTGTTTTTTAACTTGACACTCTAAGGGAAAAGAGTCAGTGCCCCTGACTGAATGAATGAATGAATGAATGGTCAGGTGTTGCATGTTTTAAAATTCTTGTGGAAAATCGCTGGTTTAGAGGCTCAAATCAACCTCTTGTCATTGTCCTAAATTCACAGCAGAGTGTGGTGCAAGTAGTGCTTTGTAAACTCTTAAGTATTGTGCAAATGTGAGTTATAAGATTATCACTAACTGATGACACCCCAAAAAGGGCAGACAAAGGAAGTGATTCTCACCCTCAGACAAATGCCCTGCTCGTCGCATGGGGTGCCTTTGCTTTAAAGCTTCCCAGAACGCTCAGGGAGGAGGGTGGAGGGTCTTTTCTCTGCAGACCCGGATGGCCCCTTGGTTCCGAGCCCCCAGCGCAGCTCAACCCAGCCCAGCCCACTCTACTCCCAGGCCGATGTTCTGCCTTCTCAGTGGGAGGCCTTCGGGGCCGGTCCTGCCTCCTCCCGCAGCCCAGCCGAGGTCTCTAAGGAATGCCGCCTCCCGGGCCATTTTCTCCCCTCCAAGCTTTTGCGGCCCCACTTACAGCCCCCTACCCCCAACCGGTTCCCACTTAAATGCTTGCAGGCCTGTTTGCAGCGGGAAGCCCCCTCCCCCACAGGACCACCTCAGTCACAGCCCTGACCACGGGGAGGTCGGGTCTGGATTTACTAAAGGACCCCGGAGGGGGGAGCCTGCCCCTTGCTGGTTGCCTGGCTCGCTGATGGGGTCGGGTTTCGGCTGGTGGCTCTGGAGAGAGAGACAAAGGGCAAAGTCCTGGTCCCCACCCCCACCCCGGTGCGTGTCCCCTCCCCCTCGGGGCCCTGAGCGGGTAGCCCAGGGCCCCCTGGGCCGGGCGGGACCGACTCAGAGCGAGTCGAGGAACCGAGGGAATTCTGGTGGCAGAACATTCTAGTCACACTGGTGGGGACACGCAGCGGAGGGGGGCCTCCCCGAGGGCATCCTCTGCCCGCCTCCCAGAGCTCCACCGACCGGGCCCACCCAGCGGCTGGGGTGGGAGGGTGAGCGCTCAGCTTTCCCGGGGTTAGGTGAGCGGGGCTGGGGGAAGGGGCCGCCCACGTGGGGCACCGGCCGGCCGACGCCAGCCCGGCCGCTCAGCTGCTCAGACCTTCTCAATTGCCCGTTCATGAGGGCTCCCCTCCTCCCCCCAGCTGCCGCGGCCCTCCCCCGCCTTCAGCTGCTGCCGCCCTTCCCAGGCACCTCTTTCTCCCCAGTTGCCCAGCCTGCGCCCACTTTCCGCAGTGAAAGCTTGCTCGCCGTCTCTGGTCCCGTGGTCTGGTAGGGACCTTGCCCCCTGCTCCTGGCCGAGGGTGGCTGAGAGCCGTCGTGCAGGGCGCTGGTCCCTGGGAGGACGGGAGTCCTGGCCTGGGGAGAGGAAGACCTCCATAGAGAGGGCTTTATGCTCCTGCCCCAAGGCAGGGTGGAACTGGGGGTGGCTGTCCCTGTCGATGAAGAACGACCTCACTAGGAAGAAGCAAACACTGGCCTCCTGAAGTTTCTGACGGCCAACAGGTCTTTGGCCGCTGAAGTGACCGTGATGAGTCTCTGGAGGTGGTTAGCCTTGTGTCGGAGGGACACGATCAGAGCTCCTTTCCACTGATAGGATACATCATTATTAGTTATTTTTAAGTCCTTCCCCGAGGATATGTTTATTTACTGGTTTTAGACATAGAAGGAGAGAGAGACACAGAGACAGGCAGGCAGGCCTCGATCTGTTGCCTCCTGTGCATGCCCTAACTGGGGACCCAGCTGGTAAACTTTTGGTGTCCCGTTGGAGGCTCCAACCAGCTGAGCCGCCCGGCCAGGGCAGGATACGTTACTACTTCAAAATGTATGCTGGGACACAGTCTCATCCTTTCCCGGGAAACATTCGATCCAAGAATGGCTGAATCCCAGAGTCTTTCTCTCAGCCCAGAACTGTGAATTGCAGGCTGATTTCTCTTGGGGCCAGTCTAGTTTCCTTTTCCTTGCTTTTGAGAGCCTCACCTCACAGTCCTTGTCTTTAGCTGGGTTCTCCCGGCATGCTCTTCCCGCCTCGGAGATGACTCTTCTCCGTTTTCCAGGCCTGCCCCATGCTGCCTCCTGCTGAGCGCCAGCCCCACCCTCAGCCGGGTCTTGGGGCCTCAGAGTGCCAGACCTTTTGGTTCTTAAAACTTTCTGGAGAGATGCTGACATCTCCACAAAGCGGGGGTGAGAGCTAAACCAACGTGTCCTGCCAGGCTGGGGCAGGAAATGGCCTTTCTAGCCCCCCTCCACCTTTCCTTCACTCAATCAGAACCTATTAACCCTTCTCACCCCCAGGGAAGATTCCAGAAACACTTCTGCACTGCCAGCCTAAGAAGAACAAGAGCAGTGGCAACTTCTGGTAATCAAACGGTTAATGCCCTCTCCACCCATCGCTTGCCTCAACCTGGAAGGTTGCACTGCTCACATTTGGTCCCCTCTTCCATTTGTCTCCACGTGTTAGGTTTATTCTGATGGTTTCTTCTCCACCTCCCACCCCCCGTCCTCTTTCCTCCTACCTCACACGGAAGAGCTCACGGAGCCAGCTTCCGCTCAGGTGGAAGAGGCAGAGTCGAGGCAGAGCGAGCACAGCGGAGGGAGGGAGGCACAGGTGGCCCGGCGGACTTGGACTCGTCTGGAAAGAGCCCCACTGACTCAGAGCTTCTGTTTTGGCTTCCTCGGGCGCTGCCCAGATGGGCAAGAAAAAAAATGTGGGTTCTCTTGTCAAAGCATGCATTTCTGAGATGAGAGAACTGAGCAAAATACTCGTCCGTGAGGTCTGCTTGCCCTCTAACACCGGGGCTAGCACCTCCCCGCTCCGGGCCCCACACTGTTGCTTCCTGGCCTGTCCCAAACTTAGATACAATTTTGTAAGACTGAATCATACTCTCTTACCCTGCTAACAAATCTGACAGTCATCCAGCCGTGTTATAGGGTAGTTAGCTTTTCTGCAAGTTAAATCCTGTGCCCAAATTGGAGCCGCATGCAGTAAAAGCCAGTTGGCACGCACTTAGCCATAGAGAATATGGGCACTTTTCCTGCTGCTGACAGTGGGGCTGCGCAGCCTCTGCCGCGCTGACACTTCTTGCCAGGGAGAAAGCGGCGAGGTTTGGTGAGATGAGCACAACCCGCCAGGCGGGGAGGGGAGCTGAGTTCTGGTCCCTCCTCAAAGTTGCCGAGTTTCCTTTTTTCCTTGAGCTTCAGTTTCTCCACCTATAAAGTGAGAGTGACCGTTCGGAGCTTGCAGTTCTCCTGTCTTGTTGTAGGAATGTAACTTCCTTCAGCTGGAACATAGTGCTGGGAGAGAGAGAGAGAGAGAGTGTGTGTGTGTGTGTGTGTGTGTGTGTGTGTGTGTGTCCTTGTTCACGTAAGAAGCCCAGTGGTCTCTCCCCTTTCCCGACTTAAGGTATGCTTCTCGAGCATATTAAATATGGCGCACGAGCCTTCCCAATGGGAGGGAATAAGGTTCAGCCAAGAGTCTTCTGTGCTCTTGCTTTTCCTTCCTGCTGGTCCCCAACGTTGGCGCAGGAGTTGGCACACACGTGGGACAGTGCATGTGTGCCACAGACATTTAAAGAACATGTTCATGGGACCACAGATACATTCCAGCAGTGGCCCTGTCTTCAAGCCCCTCCTACACTCTGCCTGGTTCCGAACCTCCCAGTAGGTCAGTGTTTTCCCTGCCAGCCCCTACCTTGCCATCAACTCCGTGACCCACCTGCCTTCCCGCTAGCCTGCCTGCCTGCCTGGCTGCCCAGCCTCTGGATCAGCCTGGCACCGAGCCCTGGGCACCAGGCCAGCTCCTCCTCCCCTCCCCAGCCCCGCCTCCTTTCTCAGCTATTGCCGAGCCTGGAGCGTGCCAGGTCCGCCCCCTTCAGAAGCTTCCCCGGACAATTATTTTTTTTCCTCCACTTCTCCACACTGTAGGGAGAAGGAGGCAGGGTGGGGAGGAAGGAGTAGGTCATTGGTGATCTTATGGAAAAAGCAGAGGTTGGCACGTTAAGGACTTTTTTTACGTGTGACTTCGAGTTGGGAAAAACAACTGGGAAGGCAGCCAGCTCTTGGGAGGTTGCTTCTGCTCCCATGGCAGCCGTGTGGGACTCTCTTGTTGAGGAATCAGTGGGCTCACCCGCTTCTGCAGGGATCCAGTGGACGACCCCCCTCCCTGCCTCAATTAACTTTGTCCACTCCCCTCTCCCATCCCACACCAAACTGGGGTTCCCTGCTGTACCGGAAACACCCTGCGAGCAGCAGGCATGCCTGTCTCTGATGCTCTCCGCTCTGCAGCCCGGCGCCCAGCACCGTGCACGGGAAATGCCACCGGGGACACACAGAAGTGTGTACGTTTTCTAATAGTTACATTAAGAAAGAAAAAAGATGAACTTAATGTGAAAGGTTAGTTAATTCAAAAATTAACTTAGAAATGAAAAGATTTGTTCAACATGGGATCAGTAGAAAGGAGATATTTTACTTTTGGTAGGCACTGTGTGTTAGGAATTCCGGTGTGTGTATTTTTACACTGGGAGCCCAACTGCATTCAGATGCTAGGTTTTCAACGGAAACATTTGATCTGTATTTAGATTTCGTAAACTTGAAAGACGGAAGAGCTAAATTGTGTACACAGTTAAAATGAAATACGAGTAAAATGCAGTTTCTCGGTTGTGGCAGCCGCATTGCAAGTGCTCAGCAGCCACGTGTGACTGGTGGCTACCGCAGTGTGGACGGCGCAGGCCCGGTGCGGTAGGTGCCGCGAAGACCTGGGAGGGTGCCGCCCGCAGCTGGACTTGACACCCGGGAGAAAAGTCCTGGTGTGGAGCTTTCCGACCAGTGATCAGGATGAAATGAGCCTGGTGTTTCTGCAGGTTTGAAACATAGTTTGCTCACTCATTTGCAGCTTCGAAGCAGTGACCCCCAACCTCACCTCCAGTCCAGCTTGTTTTCTGATCGCCTTGGGCTAGTCTCTCTTCCGGCAGGCTGGGGGTTTGCGGGAAGACTGGGCCATCACCGGGGAAGAAGTAAAACGTGTAGGTAGATTTGTGGGAGGGCGTTTTAACTTTATCACGAGTAGATTCCAAAGTCTTCATTAACCCCTGACATTTTGAAGTGGTGTGTAAAATATTAGCCTTTTTTGGGGGGGGGGTGGAGAGAGATCATATTTTTCTAATGGGAACCAAGTCTTAGAAGAAAAGTTAGAACCACTTACCCAGACCATCGGGACACAGAAAATCCCTCTAATTAAGAATGTAAGTGGCAGGGATCAGGGAATGGGAAGTCCTGTGAAATGGACTAGTTCTTACCCTTGTTTCCCAGATGTAAGAAACTGACTTCCAGAAAGTGGAAGCCTTGAATTGCCCAAGACCACTCCTCAGCCAGGCTGAGAGAATCACAACCTTGGGGAATGGGTGGGGCAGGGGGGATTTAATCTGAAGATTCTGATTTAATCCTCCCTCTCTGTAGGGATGAAAGTCCAGATTTGATTCTCAGTAGGGGCCTCTGGGGATGGGGGCCTCAAATTTAACAAAAATTCTGAAACCTCCTTTCTCCCTACCCTCAGATGGTTTGCTCCACCCGATTTGAAGGAACTCCTTCCCTCAGGGAGGGCTGAGGCCATCTTCCGATTGAAGAAGGCACCTTCCCTGCTGGGATTGGGGTACACAGAGGAGGGAGCAGGTTTGCAAAGGTTCGGGGAAAGGAACCGCCCCTGGGGCAGTTTGCAGACTGCCCCACCCCATCGGGTTGCCGCGTGAGAAGGGTCCCATCTGGGCATCTGGTCCCCCCACCACTGAACCCCAGGCCCACAGGCTTCCTGCCCCCAGCTTTCGCCCATCCAGGGCCTGGATTCTTGCTAATAAAACACCAATAGGAAAACCTCATTAGCTTATACCCACAGATTTGGAATTTATAAGGACTTCAACTCCAGGTGAGCTAGAATAATATATTTTTTTAAATTTTATTTATTTTTTTAGAGAGGGAAGGGAGGGAGAAAGAGAGAGAGAGAAATGTCAATGTGCAGTTGCTGGGGGCTGTGGCCTGCAACCCAGGCATGTACCCTGGCTGGGAATCGAACCTGCGATGCTTTGGTTCGCAGCCTGCGCTCAATCCACTGAGCTCCGCCAGCCAGGGCTGAATAATTTTTTCCTCCCAAAAAACCCCTCTTACTATGAGAAAAAAGTTTACATAAAAAAGTGGTGAAGATGATGTAATAAAACTCATGTATCCATCACCTAGTTTTAAAAATTACCAGTTGAACCCTGGCTGGTGTGGCTCAGTGGACTGAGCACTGACCTGTGACCCAAAGGGCTGCTGGTTCGATTCCCAGTTGGGGCACATGCCTGGGTTGCAAGCCAGGTCTCCAGTGGGAGGCGTGCAAGGGGCAACCACACATTGATGTTTCTCTCCCTCTTTCTCCCTTTCCCTGTCTAAAAAATAAAATCATAAAAAAGAATAAAAATTACCAATTTATACCTAATCTGTTTTCATTTATTCTGTTCCCTGATTGTTTTGAAACAAATCCTAGACATCCCATTTCATCTGCAACTATTTCATTACATATTTCTAAAATGTAAGAGCTTTAAAAATCACTGTGGTTTATAAAAAAGTTAACAATATTATCAAATATCTAGTCAGTGTTCAAAGTTTCAGAGTCATTTGTCGAGTAACTGGGAAATACATTGGAGAATGAAGTTACCAGCTGAAGGAATTAAGGGATGTTTTGAGTGGGTTCACTAGGTTGAGTGAACTCCGAGTATTTTAAATTTCTCCTCACGCCTAACACCATATATTTTTGGCAAAGGCCTCCCATGTCCTTTTTTCTTTAAGATTCTTATTTATTTATTTTGAGAGAGAGAGAGGAAGGGAAGGAGAAAGAGAGGGGGCAAAACATCAATATGTGGTTGTCTCTCACACATACCCCACCGGGGGACCTGACCCACAACCCAGACATGTGTCCTTACTGGGAATCGAACCAGCGACCCTTTGGTTCGCAGGCCCATGCTCAATCCACTGAGCCACACCAGCCAGGGCCTCCTGTGTCCTTTTCGCCATCAAAGAGGTTGCAGAAGAGACAATGCAGAGAGCCTGAAAAGGAGACAGACTGTGGGTTCAGATCCTGGCTCTGGTACTTAGCAGCTGTGTGACTTGGCAAAGACACTTAACCTTGCAATCTTGGGGCCCTGGTCTGTAACAGGGCTGTGGATAACGAGAGGTTTGTAGGAGGTGCTGAGCATCAGAGTCTGGCACTGGCACCGGGTAAACTCCTCAAATGTTAGGCTCTTCCAAATGGACCCATTTTTCCTTCCCATTCAGTCTGTTAGTGACACTTCTCTGCAAGAGTGAAAAGGGCAACTTCCGGCCCAGGGAGAACTCCCAACTGTACTTCCGGGTGCCTAGCCTCTGCACTTCCTGAATCTCCTAGTTTTCTGCTGATTAACTCCTTATGCTATTGCACAGATGCTGCCTTCTGGACTGTTCTAGAATCTGCTGTGGGCTTGAGAAGAATGGTCACTTGGTCCCTGTGGCCCCCGTGCCTCTTGCAACAGAGAGCTGGGTCCCCTGTTGTTGCTCTGTATCTGGGGAGCAGCCCCAGGGCCCAGTTGCTTCCCTGCCGGTCAGGGCAGGCAAAGAGGCCAGAAGATTCAGGGAGCTGGCGCCCAGGGACGGAATTGCACCGGGGCAATCGTCCGCTTTGCCGAGGGCTAGCGTCCTCATTCTTTCTCTTAACGGGTCTATTGGCTGCGGGGCGGGTGCTGGTTTCCGAACTCGAGTTCTCTTTCGTGCTTTTTCTGAACCACGGATGTTGGGGTTCAGGCTGGGCTCAATGTAGCGCCCTGTTTATGTCGAGCAAAGGCACTGCTCAGGCCCAGGGGCAGCTCACCAGCTGGGGGCTGGATCCAGTCCCTTTTGTTGACACAGGGAGGTGGGGGGGTACTCCAGGCAGGGGTCGTTCCCCACCAGTGCGGAACTCATTTATTTTACTGTCACTCTGGGCATCGCATTGTCAGCCCTGCTTTCTTTGCCGCCTCTCCCCGTGCCGGTCTGGACGCCTGCTGCTCCCGGGCCCCGGTCAGGGGTTGCACACCAAGGCATGGTAGGCACCCCGCTGTAACTCTTGGGAAAGCCCTGTCTGTCCGCTTTCCACAGGAGAAAACTAAGGTGCTGAGCAAGGACCTAAGTGGTCAGGACTCTCAGCTCCCACTGAGCTCTCAGCACGCTGCCCTTGCCCGCTGCAGTGTTTGTGAGTGGGATGAGGTGCCCAGGGCCCCCGGGAGAGCGTGCAGTGCCGTACCTCTCCCGTGCTTTGGGCCTGAAATAAACTAGGTAGCATCATACTTCATAAAAACACTAGTCTCAGGGCTTAAAGTACAGGTGGACTTCACGTCCTCTGTGTCCATCAGGGTCGGGGGCTTTGCTGAATGGAGGTTCCTCGCCCTGGAGGTGCTCCGAGGACTGGGTGTGTGCCCTGGGGGCTGGCAGAGGCAGGCTGCAGGGCGTTGGCTCCTGCATTGGTGGGGTGGCCCTGCCCTCCTCCCCCTCCCCCTCCCCCTGGAACATTCCACACATTCCAGACTGCCATTGCTTTCAGGGTATGGATTAACATCCCAAGCAGATACTTGATTTCACCATCCCATCCCCTCCCTACCCTGGAAAGAAAGCCCCTAAAACTAAGAGTTCGAAGTAGGAAGAGGGTAGTTTTGACCTTTGATCCGAGATGATACTGCGGGGGCCATCATGAAAGAGTGCTATTCAAACCGAACTGCTGCGCCCGGGGTGCTTGGGGCAGACAGCCCCCACTCCCCTGTGCTTTATCCTGAAGTGTTCCCTTGATGTGGAGGTCGTGGGCTTGGGTGACCCGTCACTGGCCTTTAAGCTGGAGACAGTGTTCTCGTCTTCCGATGGTGTAATAATTTCTTCCTCGGATCTCCAACAGTTCGCCTTGTGTTGTCAGGGGACCTGGATTTTCTCTGTCCACCTGGTCACGAAGCGAGTCTAATGGGAAACCCCTCGGAAGGGCAGTGGCCCGGGCTTCCCCATTGGCCAGTGAGTTGTACAAAGAATGTGGCCTGGTGTGGGATCGGTGGACCTGGAACAGGACTTGTTTTCATCCTTATCCTCTTGTCCTGCTGGAGTCTGACCTTAGATCGGATCCGTGGACCAGCCGATGTCCTAAACACATTTCATTGGTGGCTTGCCTGCCTGAGAGCTGCAGAGCTGGATGGGTCTTTGAGGCCCTCTCATTTCCCTTTTACAGCCGAAGACACTTGAGATCCCCAGGGGTGAAATAAGTGAGCCGGCCCAGGACAGAGCCTATTGGAAACCTTTATAGTTAGAGCTTAGCATCCCTTGCATTGGTCCCCCATGTTTTCAACACCCCTTTCTCCCAGCCCGTCAGGAACTTTGGAGTACCGAGGCCTGAAGCTTAAGTGACTTGGTCAGATGAACACCCAGTCGGGGGCAGTTTGAGGGGTAGAGCTGGACTTTCTCGCTGCCTGGTCCCGTTTTTCTTCATGCCGCCGGAGGAGTTTCATTGAACCCTGTCCCTGAACTAAGGTTTTTGTGATCGGGAATAGAAAAAGGCTGGAATGACAATTGACCGATACAGATAAGTCCATTAAAAATGTTTTAAGCCCAGGGATTAGGGTATTGATTTGGGCAGTAACCAATTTCCCTGCGAGTCATCCTTGAACCTGAAGGCTTCCTCAGGGAAAAGGACCTGGTTAGGCGTTTGAAAGACGGCAGGGGGAAAGTGTCGTTAACTTGGAGGGGGGAGGGACGGTGGTCTGAGTGCTGGGTTCTGTGTGTGCTAATCACCCCCACCTCACTGTACACACATTCGTCTATTATTACACTGTGAGTACTTACTCTAAGCCCTTTGCTAAGCTCTTTATAATATTACCTAACATTACCTTATATGCCACGCCTTCGATAGGTATTATCCCTGTTTTACAAAGGAGGAAACAAAGCCTCAGAGGAATTAAATAATCTTTTCAAGATCAGTGCTCGTGAGTGGAGCCCAGGCTTAACTTCACAGCTGCACAAAGCACGTCACTACCGCGCTGTCGTCCTGACGTGGTTGCCTGTTTGCACTCGCGTCTCCCCCAATGAACGGCGAGCGGCTTGAGGCCAGGCACTTGGCCTGTTTTGTTCGTGGCTGTGTGCCCAGCATCTAGAATGAAAGTCCAGCCTATGAAGTAGGCGCCAGTTAAATTAGGCATCAGGTGAATGAATGGTCTGATGTAGCTTTGTATTTCTGGTGCCTGAAACGGAGTGGGAGGGAGTAGGTGGTCAGTGAATTGGTTTCTCTAGTGAGAAACCTAAAGACAGGCAAGGTAGATGGGATATTTAGGGAATTCCGTTACCCTCGTGCTTAGGGCATCTGATTTTTGTTTTTCCATCTAGTAGCACTGATGGCAATTTTGCTAAAAGTGAGGCCCTATTCCCAAAGTTCATCACTCTCAGACTCTGAAGGCTTTGTTGAGGAGAAAGGAGGGAAAGAGACTTGGACAAGGATTAAAAATTGGAAGGTCACAGCCCCCTGAAGCTCCCAGAGCTGTCGCTAACCCTGTTTGCTCTAATTTCAGGAGTCGGAAGATTCAGATCCGAAATATTCCACCCCAGCTGCGATGGGAAGTAAGTGACGCGGGGACTTCCAGTGGCATGGGGGAGGGGGGGAGGCTGCATCGTGAGCCTGTCGGCCTGCGTTCGGCAGAGGAGACTGGGGAGGCCCACTGGGGGTATGGTTGGGGCTCGGCCAGGGATGCCGAGGGGAGGTTGGGTGGGTCTGTCCCTTAACCAGTGTCAGTCCCTTGAAGCTTTGTCCCTGTAGTGAAGGAGGTTGGAGGGATGTTCCTGAGCCCCAAACTTCCTGATGACAGAAGTTGATTTAGGGGCCCAGCTGTCCCAGGTTTGCGTCCAAAAAGGCACTTATATTCCTCTTCAAGCTTAAGTATATGTCTTGCAAAGAGACCCTGGCAGGTCACCGCCAGCATCAGCACCTCAGGGAGGGCAAACCGAACAGGTAACGCTGCTCCACGCCTGCTCGAGGCTCTGCCTGGGCCCCGGTGCTGTGAGATAAGGGGTGTCCGGTGGCCGGCCTCGTGGTAGTTCCTGGGATGGATGCTCAGAGTAACCTCCCTCCCTCTGCCACGCTCCCAGGTCCTGGACAGCCTGCTTGCCCAGTATGGGACAGTAGAGAGCTGTGAACAAGGTAAGAGTGGGCAGCGGTGGTGGGGTGCGGTGGTAGAGGAGCGGGTGTTGGAGGACTTTGGGGGGTCTGCTCCCCCTCATTTTCCATGAGCTACTCTACTTGGCATGCAAAAAAAGAAGACGGGTGGAATGTGGTATAGGGGGAGCTACACTGGACTTGGGGCCTGGCGTGTGGTCCCAGCTTTGGCTCGGCTGCTTACGGTGCAACAGGTTTCTGCTCTTATTCAGTGGGAGACTTGAACAGAACCGCTCACTCGCGTCAGGAGGTTCCCATTCGCCCAGGGGTCAACCAAGGCTGGGAACCATGCTCCTAGAGCTGCCAGGGTTTTAGAAAGAGTTTAAGAATGGAAACGGTGCGTTTATCCCGGGTAAGTGTGCAGCTCTTTTTCGCTAAAAGCATCTCGAGTCTTTATTTTTGGCTGGAACGACCTACTGGTTGTCTGCTCTTGTTAGAATCTATGGTTGTCCGCTCCATATCTTTGGTGAAAGGAAACAAGGAGATTTGACTGTACTGCACATCGATGGGCGGGCAGAGTCTTTCAGAAGTGGACCTGCCGAAGAAATGATAAAGAATTCTAGATGATAAACAATTTGCTATGATTTCTAAGGCTTCTCCATTGTGTAAGGTTACACATTTTCATAGGAAATGAACTAAAATCAAATGGAATGATTTAGGCTGGATATAAGGGAGAGCTTGATCCTTAGGTAGATAAGATACAGTTTGAGTTTGTAGATGTTAGAGAAACCGAGATAATCACCTTGTCAAGATTTTTTTTAAAAAAAGATTTTATTTATTTATTTATTTTTAGAGAGGGAAGGAGGGAGGGGGAGAGAGACAGAGAGAGAGAGAGAGATATCAATGTGCGGTTGATGAGAGACATGGCCTGCAACCTAGGCATGTGCCCTGACTGGGAATCGAACCTGCGATGCCTGGTTTGCAGCCCGCGCTCAATCCACTGAGCTACACCAGCCAGGGCACCTTGTCAAGATTTAAATATCCATTTCCAAATTGTGGAAAGGCGAGCGATAAATCATAAATGATTAATACCTGTCTGCCCGGAGGTAAAGTGCCGAATCCATCACACTGGTCCTCTCCTGCTCCGACCCTGCAGCTTGCCTCTTGTTGTAAACCCCAGGACGCACCGGTAGCCGCACCAGTAGCCATTGCCCAGTTCTGTTCACGGCTTAGGCTGACGACCGAGTTACTGCTGAACATGCAGACCGAGCAGGGGCGTAGCCTCCGTGGGAGGCCTGGCAGGAGTCAGCTCAGGTGTCTGTTTGTCCAGGGCTCACCCGGGAGCTCTAACACCAGATCTGGAGGTGACACCTGCTCCCTGGAGAGGAGAACGGGAAACTTTCAAGTTCTTGGGCAAGACAGAGAGTCTGTCTTCAAGTTTGTTCAAATGTTGCTTTTTAAACAAAATTCCTTCTGATACTCTTTCTAGTTGATTTATTAAGCTCCATGACATCAGTCGTTTCATTCACTACAGTTCCCATTTAACAAGAAGATTCTTGCAGAATCTTCCTCACTGCTGAGGTAGGGGAGCTGTACTGACGGAGGCCAGAGGAGTTCAGAGTGTGCCCTCCTTGAGGTCCTGTGGCCAGGGGCCTTCCCTCTGTATTGGCGGGGTGGGGTTAGAGGCTTGGTTTTTGTCCGTGTCCTCCACCCCAGGGTTGAGCAGGCTAATTTTACTTGTTTAAAATGAGAGGTATAGCACTGGCTGGTGTGACTTGGTGGATTGAGTGCCGGCCTGCAAACCAAAGGGTTGCTGGTTCAATCCCCCGTCAGGGCACCTGCCTGGGTTGTGGGCCAGGCCCCTAGTATGGAGTGTGTGAGAGGCAACCATACATTGCTGTTTCTCTCCCTCCTTCCCCTTCTCTAAAAATAAATAAATAAAATATTTTTAAAAAATGAGAAGTATTTGTGCTCGGATTGCCTGAAATTCTGATGTCCGACCCCTTCTCCCTGTAGGAGACAATGTATGGTCATTAAATGAAAATCAAAGGGCGTCTCATGAAGGGTTTGATGGCGTTAATGGCTGGTGCCCTGAATGCAGGATACCCTGAACGAGTGGGTTTCCACCTCTGGCCCAGGCGTCTGGAATCCCCGGGAAATCCTTTCCCTGGAAAAGATGCAGATGTGCTCCTTCCCCACCTCCGCAGACCCCGCAGCAGCCCCTCCCGTCACCTGCCTAGCGGGGTCATAGTGCGCATGCGTTCAGCTGGCGTGTTCTTGAGGACAGGCCTGTAAAAGGGATTTGGGTGTTGCCCAGACCTCTTCAGCCACATCCTTAAGGACCATTTCTTGGGATGTTTACTTCTATAAATTGCTAATCTTAGTGTGCGTTGATTTTTAACTAGTTTAACTTTCCAAGGGTAACTGTCTCTCGAGAGTGACCTGCTGCCTTGCCTCACTGCCGATGTGTGCCCAGCTCTCGTGGGGGCTGGGAAGGCACGTCAAAGGAAGACATAGGAAGGAAAATGCAAGAAGATGAACTTCAGTTCTCTAGGAGTTCTGATAAAAGGGGCCTGAAGGGGAACTGTTTCTGCCTTGTCATTCAAGTGTGTCAGAAGCTCCAGCTGGTCCACCTCACGGGATGTAAGGACGGACCTTTAGCACTCCAGATGCCCCCGTGGCGTCTCTGGGTCTCTGCTCTAACCCCGGCCTCTGTTTGCCCCCCCAGTGAACACGGAGAGTGAGACGGCCGTGGTGAACGTCACCTACTCCAACCGGGAGCAGACCAGGCAGTGAGTAGGCTGGAAAGGGGGGCTCGGAGGGTCTGTGTGAGGGTCTGTGCGGGCCGTTGCTGGGTTGTTGGTTCAGGAATCTCACAGGGTCAGTAACGCCATCAGGATTGGGAGCAAATGGCTCCAAAGGGAGGGACCCAAAGAACTCCACCGCCCTCCTGCACCCCTCCCCCAGGTGGGACATCCTCTGTAGGAGAAAAGGGTGGCTCCTGGGAGATCCCTAGTGGCCCGAGAAAACTTCAGGGCTTTGCTGTGTTGATGGCGCCATCTAGTGATAGTGGGGAGGAACTGCTATACATTTTTTAAAAAGGTGAGGTAACTAGGATGTGGTGGGCCAGACATTTTATTGCAGCGATCGTGGGGAGCCCAGTTTGAGCTTGCGGGGTCCTGCCACTCCCCTTGTACCTACTCTTTCTAGCTCCTTATCCCTTTGGTTGAGCGACGAACACTTCCCACCCACTGGTCTTGACAAAGTAACTACGTGTTAACCCATTCACCTGTTTACATCTCTGTAGACCCTGTCATAGGCCTTTTGCTGCATTTTGCTGTTGATGGCTTTCTTGCTTCATGCTGCTGTCTCTATCCTTTGTTTCCTCCAACTCTGGCTCCACAGTGAAATCCCACCACTTCCTCAAATACCATTTTATTTTAATCGTCTTCTGGGCTCAGACTTTTCTGGAGGCTGCTACTGCCCCTGGTGGCCTACCTGTGGCTTTTAGCCTGGCTTGAAAGAGGCGTCCACACTGGTGCACTCCCCCACTGCCTGTAGCTGCCCTGCTCACGTCGCTGGCCAGTGACAGGTCTGGGGGTGGCTGGGGCTTGACCCCTCCCTTCAGTGCTGTTCATCCGCTTCGCAGACGCCCCGGATATATAAACTCCCACCTCCATGTGGCAAGCAAGCCATTCTGTCTCCAGCTCTTAACTTTTTACTGTGTAGTTTCCTTAAACATAGAAGGTGCCAGACTCAATAATTACAAAGACAAACCTTGTGAATTCTCTTTATTTATTGCGTGTATTCATTTATCATGAGGCACGTGTGATTTTCACATGACTTGTAATAGGTAGTTTTGGCTAAAGTCGAAAAGCTGACCCCAAATTAGTGGGAGTAACTAATTTACTTTCCCTTCGCTGTTTTACGCTGTTCAGACTGGAAGGAGCTCTGAGGCGGAGGTGGGAGTGGCGGGCAGCCGGGCAAACCCCTTTCTGGACGTGCTCTGTGCTGTCGCCCCGTCGAATGCTTGGCGCACGGAGAGTGCTTGGTGTGAGTGGCGGGGGTTGCAGTGGCCAGTGGGTTCTCTCTCTGTCCGCAGAGCCATCATGAAGCTGAATGGCCACCAGCTGGAGAACCATGCCTTGAAGGTCTCCTACATCCCCGATGAGCAGATTGCACAGGGCCCCGAGAACGGGCGCCGCGGGGGCTTCGGTTCTCGGGGTCAGCCCCGACAGGGCTCGCCAGTGGCCGCTGGGGCCCCGGCCAAGCAGCAGCAGGTGGACGTCCCGCTGCGGCTCCTGGTGCCCACCCAGTATGTGGGTGCCATCATTGGCAAGGAGGGCGCCACCATCCGCAACATCACCAAACAGACCCAATCCAAGTGAGTCCTGGCTGGGGGGGGATTGAGATGGGTGCCAAGAAAATCGTGGTTTGCCCCTGGGGGTGGGTGCCTCCTGGAAGCACCCTGAGGGGCCTCAGTGGGGAGCGTGGCCTGGAGCACGTTTATTCAGCCTGGCCGGAGTCTGGGCCCTCGGCATAATGGGTCAGAAGTCCTTCCCATCTCCCCGTCCATCACAGCCACTCCTCTTCGGACATCTTTGCAGCTGGCCCGTGCACTCCGGGAACGAGCAGGGCACGTCATGTCCTGATCCGTAATCCACCCTGTTAGCCACTTTGAACCTGGAGCCGTGGGCCTTCCCTTTGTAGTTGTTTCAAGGGGGAAGCCGAGAGCTCACAAGTGAGAGCTGCAGGCTGTCGATCCCGGCCCTGCATTCCCCCGATAGATGCCATCGATCCCACCGCCACCTCCTGGTTAAGGCAGCATCCGGAGCAACAGGCTGGTCATACGTCCCTGGCCCTTTCCTGTGCCCTCTCCAGTTCTGCCTTCGATCGACCTTGTTCCCGGAAGAGCAGCTCTTGTGCCTTTGGTCGAGGAGAGGTGGGGGGAGCCCGAGAAAGACCCGGTTCCCCCAGCAACACCTGACTGACCGTCCTTGTCCTTGTGGTCCTCAGGATAGACGTGCACAGGAAGGAGAACGCAGGTGCTGCGGAGAAGGCCATCAGCGTCCACTCGACCCCCGAGGGCTGCTCCTCCGCCTGTAAGATGATCCTGGAGATCATGCATAAGGAGGCCAAGGACACCAAAACGTAAGCAAGGCTTTCCGCAGAATGTGGAGATCGCCGCCACCTTCCCGAATCCGACCCACGCTTTATCAGTGAGAGTAGGGAGGCAGAGGGGACACAGTCGGAATTGTACAAAAGGTTACAAACTGAGAAAGGAGCCCTCCTTCCCGCAGGGACACCTGTTATCCCTCCAGAGACTCTGGGCACTTGGGAGCATGTGTGTCTGTGTGCACGTGTGAGGGTGCACGTGTGTGTTGGTGTAAGCAGGCTCACCGTGAGCGTACTGTTTCATAGTTCGCTCTCCTCGTTCCGTGCGGGAGCACATCCTGAGCCAGCTCGTTGCTTTAGAGCTACAGGGAATTTAGTGCGGCCGCTTTAAAGGGCACGGTTGGATGGTTTTTAATGTGCACGGACCTGTAAAACCGTCACCACGATTAGGATAACGACATGTCCATCGCCCGCGGCGTTTCTGTGCCTCTGGGCAGCCCGTCCCTACGGCCCCGTTTCTCTGTCGCGAAGCAGCCGCAGGTCTGCAGATTTTAGCCCTGTTCTCGTAGAATACCGTTTTGACCCGTGGTGCGTCCTGAAAGCCACACAGGGGTGGCACGGCGGCTGAGTCTCCACGTGACCCACCGTTTAAGGAGCTCTTGCCCCTCACTGCTTTCCCTGTCTCTCGAAGGGCTGACGAGGTCCCCCTAAAGATCCTGGCGCATAATAACTTCGTGGGGCGTCTCATTGGCAAGGAGGGGCGCAACCTGAAGAAGGTGGAGCAGGACACGGAGACGAAAATCACCATTTCCTCGTAAGGCACTCGGTGTTTCCTTCTGTGGAGTGGGCTGCCTGGGGGTCGGGCTGGCCGTGTTCCATTACTGAGTGTTAATCCTCGCCCCTTGAGTTGGATGCAGTTTCTTCCTGGTGAAGGAGAATAAAAGACGTCGTAGAGAGCATTCCTTCCCATCGGGGCCGGAGCTCTCCTGTCACCCCCACTGTGTGGGCTGGGGGGCCGAGGTCGGGGTGCTGCCTCCTCGGGCCTCTGTCCCCACGTGCTCTGCCCTTCATGGAGAGAGCCTGCAGCTCGGAGCCAGGGCCTTGGGGTTTCAGCACGGGAGTCGGGCTGTGCGAAGGGGACAGATCCAGGTCCTTTTCTGAGGACAGCGCCTGCAGTGGCCTGCCCGTCTGGGGAGAACCGAAGTTAGGGTGGCGAAGCTCCTCTTTGAGCTCCGTGCATCTTCATTTCATCGGAGACTCGCTGGTGGGTGTGGTTCTGCTCCGTTCCAAAACGGCACAGAAAGTGGACGGCCTGGAACCACCGGGGAAAGGAGCATTCTTTGTTTTGTCTGTGGGGCGGCCTGGGATTGGACTCCGCACACTTGGAGGGGTTTCAGTTGGCTGTTCTCCTCGCCCTGCACCTCACCCTGCCCTGGCCACAACCCAGAGGACGGAGAGCCGTTGGGCCAAAGTTAAAGGGCTTGCAGAAGTGGGGCAGAGACTGGACTCGGCCCCGGCTGGGGCCTGTCCTGTGAATGGAAGGGTGACGCCACTCTGCTCCCCCCAGGCTGCAGGACCTCACCCTCTATAACCCCGAGAGGACCATCACCGTGAAGGGGGCCATCGAGAACTGCTGCAGGGCTGAGCAGGAGATCATGAAGAAAGTCCGGGAGGCCTACGAGAATGACGTGGCCGCCATGAGTGTGAGTGCCAGGCACCTGCCTGCCCTCTGCGGGCCTGAGCTACAGCATCGCGGGCCATCCCCGTGGGTGGGCGTGCCGAGCACTGTGTGGCCTTGGAGCGCTTGGCCTTTGGACCTTGATTCTACAGAAGAAAAGGCTTTTAAATTTAATTTGTAGGGGTTCTTCATTTGATTCTTTGGGTGGGAGTTTTAATCTTGGGCTTTGAGGGCTGTGAGCATCCTGTAATTATGTGTAAAATTTGTGTGAGTATGTGTGTGTGTGTGTACTTCAGTGGGTAGACGGTCCATTATTTCCATCTGATTTTCAAAGGCAGGCAAGGGTGTAGGTTAGGTAACCAAAAAGGCGAGTCCTAGAGCAGAACTCAAATGGAGACCTGTCCCCGCCACTCCCCTCTCACGTAGACACGCTGCAGTGCAGGGCTGTGAGTTTGTCATCTGCCTCGAAGTGAACCAGGGCATGGGCTTCATTTTTTTCTTTTTCTTTTCCTTTTCCTTTTTCTTTTCTTTTTTATTTATTTGTTTTTAGAGAGAGGGGCAAGGGGGGGGAGAAAGAAGGAGAGACACATTTATGTGAGAGGGAAGTGTCGATCGGTTGCCTCTCGTGTGTGCCCTGACCAGGGATCGCTCCAGCGACCTCTCCCTTTGCAGGATGACACCCAACCGAGCCAGAGGATGGACCTCTGACAGAAGAGCCGGTTGGCTCTTCTGGTTGGCATTGCTGGGTCTCAGTCCAGTGAGAACGCCGTATCACTTACAACGGCACCCCTAAGTGTACACATACGTATATGGGAAAAGCCGATGGCAGGAGGGTGTTTGTGTAAATGCATGTAGTTCTTTGTCTCTGGCCTGCTCTCTCTGGGGGTGCTCGCCCTCCCGGTTCAGCCAGGGCTGCACACAAGGGACCACCAGGGCCTGTCAGAAGGAGCTGACCCCTCCCCTTCACTCCCCAGCTGCAGTCACATCTCATCCCCGGCCTGAACTTGGCCGCCGTGGGTCTTTTCCCAGCCTCGTCCAGTGCGGTCCCTCCACCTCCCAGCAGCGTCACCGGAGCTGCCCCCTACAGCTCCTTCATGGTAGGTGCCAATGGGCCTGGCTGCGGCCTCCCTGCCTGGGGATTTGTGGGGAGGGGGAAGGGGGTCTGAGGCTGCTCCTCTTACATTGTTCCCAGCCCTTGGTGACACTTCAGAACCTCGACTCCGTGGAGGGCAGTCTCGGATGCTGGCAGCACTCTTCCTCTTTTCTCCTCCTCTTCCTCTTGCCCAGCTTCTTCCCTTTATCCCTGCTGGGCATAGGGAGAGCTCAAGAAGATGTAGCCCAGGTTGGCCGCTGGGTGCCTGCGCCCCTTTCTCCCTGAGGATGCATGGCAGGGGTGTGGAGGGCTGCGGGCCGTGGCGCTCGGCCTGCGGTGACAGTGCGCCTTGTCTCGGCAGCAGGCCCCGGAGCAGGAGACGGTGCAGGTGTTCATCCCGGCCCAGGCGGTGGGTGCCATCATCGGCAAGAAGGGGCAGCACATCAAGCAGCTCTCCCGTTTCGCCAGCGCCTCCATCAAGGTGGTCTGCTCTGAGTTCCCCAGGCCCCCCAGGCCCCCGCCGTGGAGGTGCTCTGCTCCCGTCGCCCTCCGCCCCTGCTCCCGGGTGCCCGTCTGGCGGTGTTGGGGCCTTTGTCCCGCGGAATGGCAGGGGTCCTTTCCACGGGACAAAACTGGGTTCTCTGCAGACAGGCCAGGGAGGAGGAGGCGGTATTATAGCCTGGAGAAAGAGGTTAGCTTCTGTGGAATGCTGAGATGGGCTCAAATCCGAGTTCCTAGTCTGTAGGCCCTGAGCCTCAGTTTCCTCATCAGCATAGCAGTTGGTAGAGTGCAGCCGGAGCCCCTGGCTCAGGCAGTGCCTGGTGGGCAGTGACTGCTCAGTAAACGCCAGCGGCATCTTCATTTGCCTCCCCGGCCTGGCCCCTGGAGGGAGGAGGGAGGCCTGCCGCAGGGAAGCAACGGCGCTGTTAAATTTCCAAGTCTAACTCCGCTTGTTTCGGGGATCTTCCGGTTTTGCTGAAGAGCAGTCATTGCTCCCCGGGGAAGTGCGGTCGCTGCCCTCCCCTCATTGGCCGTCTCCTCTGTGCCTTCTACTTGGCAGGACTCCAGTGGGGACCCCCCCCACCCAGGACAGTGGGTGGGGGCCCTGCTTAGATAATGTCACAGAAGTACACCCACTCAGACCTTCAAATCAGTTTTGGTGCAGGGGCAATGACCTTGGGGTTTGGGGTCTTCTTCCTTCCCTCCCATGCCTTGAGAAGCGGGTGGTGGGAGTGGGGCAGGGGTATGCAGCCTGGAGCGGTACAGGTGGGTGCCCCTGTGACCAGCGTTTGCTTTCCAGATTGCTCCTCCTGAAACTCCGGACTCCAAAGTTCGTATGGTCATTATCACTGGACCCCCAGAGGCCCAATTCAAGGTTCTGATCTTTCTGGTTTTTTTCTAAGCTGGACATATTGGAATTGATTGGGGGTGGGGGGGGGTTGGTGCAAACCTGTGTCTGATGTTTAAGCTTCCCTGCAGGATATAGGACTGGAGGGCTGCTTTCAAACTGGCCTCGGACCTCATTCCTGTTAACTGCCACCTCCCTCGTGACTTCTGGGAGGTCGGCAGGCACAGGGGAGAGAAGGAAGTCCGAGCCTTCTTCCTGGCACTCTGCCTCAGCTACTAAGGAAGGCCTTTGATGCCCAATTCCCTTCTGTCCTTTGTGTCTCTACTGCATCACTGAGTTCTCAGGCTTCTGGTCAGACAGCCAAAGAGCTGATGGTGAACTTAGCCCGACAGGGATGGAGAGCGGAGACAGCTCTCCAGGCTGCGTAGAGTGTCCAGTAGCCCGTTCTCTGAGTGGCCCACTCGGCTGCCGCTTGGACCTGAATTGCTAGCCACTGCCTTGTTCAAATAAATGCAGTTTTTCCAGACTCCCACAGGTCTGGGTTATAGCCAGTTTCCCCAACCTGAGTACATTCCTCCAGGAAGCACGTGTTTGGTTACTCTACCCAGGTTCTCCCGTACAGATAAGCCAGAGGGGCACTGATGGGTCAGTGCCGTTGACCTTTCACATGACCTGGCCTAGGCGGTTGATCCCCTCGGGGGAGGGGCGGCTCCTGGGCCAGAACAGGACCGGTGGGGAGCTTGGGGGCTGCGCTTCGTGTTTTGTCCGGTAGGTGTGGCCCAGTGGTTAACGGCGCCCTCCTCTTCTCAGGCTCAGGGAAGAATCTATGGGAAACTCAAGGAGGAGAATTTCTTTGGCCCCAAGGAGGAAGTGAAGCTGGAAACCCATATCCGGGTACCAGCGTCAGCAGCTGGCCGGGTTATTGGCAAAGGTGGCAAAACGGTGAGCTGTGAGGGCCACTTGGAAAGTTTTGGACCTCAGCACCCAAACCCAGTGGTTCTGCTTGGGCTTGCCCTGCCCAGCCTTAAGACTTCCAATTTGTCCATTTCCTTGATTCTGCTCCCCAAACTCGGCTTCTGACTCCCAGTTTCCACCTGCCAGTCACCAGCCTCTTGCCCCTCCCTCTAAGCCCACCCACGGTTTCTTAATGGCAGCCTGCGCTCCTCCGCCCACCCCGCCTGCAGGTGAATGAGTTGCAGAATTTGACAGCAGCCGAGGTGGTGGTGCCGAGAGACCAGACCCCCGACGAGAACGACCAGGTCATCGTCAAGATCATCGGGCATTTCTATGCCAGCCAGGTACCCATGGCCGTCCCCGTCCCGGGAGGGTGGCGGGAGCCCAGGGGTCAGAGCAGCAGGACGGATGGCAGAGGCTGACCGGCGGGACCTGACAAGCCCGGGGGACGCTTCCTGCCTCTGGGCCGGCTCCTCCTTCCGGGCGCGGGAGCTACTCCTCCCGAGATTCCCAGGGAAAGTGGTGTATTGTGCATTCTCCGTTAGTGACCTTTCTTGCTATTTAACTGTAGACATTCCCTAACTTTTTACTGGATAAGGGAAGAAACAGGTAATTTTATCACCCAGTCTTGTTCATGGAAAAGAGACATTCTGGGACATTTCTGAGAAGTGAATTGCATTTTGCAGTGGATTTTCCTTGTAAAACTTTGTTCTTAGGGAAAAAGCTTTTAAGAATGAAAGAGTAAAACTGCTGACCCTTCGGCCCTCGGCCCGTTTTCACGGTGGTGGGTCGGTGTCCGGCACTTCACCCGCTCTCCTGGGGGGGCGCTCACGTGTGGAGTGGGGCTGCGATTTGTGACGAGGGATTTTGGCTGGTGAGCCTTTGATCAGCACGTGCTCTGGGAACCCCAGGAGGCCCATTTGGGGTTGAGTAAAGTGACAGCTTCGTGAAGTTCTAAGTTCTGAATAAATTCCAGTTCCCGCCCCCAGCCCTCTCGGTACATCCCGCAGTGGGTGCTCGGGGTCCACTCGGAGGCAGAGAAACGTAGGTCACACTCATACTCAGTCTTCCTCAACTTTCTTCTGAGTCCTGCGTGTCCCGTTGGCTGCTGGCGTCCGCGTCCCTAGGACCTGTCTTCCTGTATAAGGCTGTCGCCTCCCTTATCTTTGGAGATCCCCACCCCCTCCTCCTCGCCTGCTCTTTCTGCAGATGGCTCAGAGGAAGATCCGAGACATCCTGGCCCAAGTTAAACAGCTGCACCAAAAGGGACAGAGTAACCAGGCGCAGGCGCGGAGGAAGTGACCGGCCCCTCCCCCGACGCCGACTCGAGGACGACGGGCTGAAGCCGAGAGCGTGTTCTCCCCCGCAGGCCTGAGAATGAGTGGGAATCAGGGACTCGTGGGCCGGGAGTAGATCAGGTTTGCCCACTTGTTTGAGAAAGATGTTCCGTGAGGAACCCTGATCTCTCTGCCCCGAACACCCAGCCGATTAGCCCGGCACTGCCCCGCCCCTCAGGGTGTCACCATGGAAATTCTAGCTCAGGGTGCTTTTAAACGTGGATTGTTTTAAGTAAGTTCTCCATTTCCCACCAAGAGGGTGGGCAAGATCCCACTGGGAAGAGAAATAAAATTTCCTTCAGGTTTTTAAAACATGCAGAGGGGTGTTTTAATCAACCTCAAAGAATGCTTTGCTCTTTGACCCTAAAATCCTTCCAGCCTTTTCCCGCTTGGTTTATTGATTAAAATACCTCCATTCTCATGCCCTGACACAACCTCTTCCTGTACTCACACTAACTGTTTTGTCGTGACTGCTACCAGAAAGAGTGGGAACAGATGCATCGCTTAGCTTTTTACATTGTTAACTCGAAGGGAGAAGACACGTCAGCATCTGTAGTTTTAATTGCAGTCCCTCCCTCTCCAACCACCAGAAACAGCAAGGAATAAAGAACGGGGGAGAAATGGGGAGAAAGATGATTCAAATACAGTAATCCACGTTTAAAAGGAGTGCCCTCGTGGCTGATCTGTTCCAGACCACCATCTCGGAAAATTGGCACAAAGACCCCCCCCTCTGCTGGGGCTTCCCCACCGAGACGCCCGCCCCGCCACGTCCCGCCCACCGTGTAGGTCCCACGTCGTGTTCAGGCGCACATGGGTGGTACTGAACGCTCGGCGGGACAGGGGCCAACCACTGCGCTGTCCCTGATTCCCATCATTCTCAGGCAGATTTTATATTTTTTTAAAGTCTATTTTAATGATCGGATGTGAGCACTGGGAAGGGGACGTGTCTCCCCTTGATAAAGTCACAGTTCCGTGGAGGACTTGAGTGGCCCCAAAGGCTGCCACTGTGCCCTCACCCCAGCCCACGGGCTCCCCTGAGGGCTGGCTCCCTGAGGCAGGGGTTGTGGGGCACCCCTCCCCCCCACGGCACTGTTCTTCTGGTGGTGGGGGGGTGTGGAACCCAACCCTGAGCTCCCAATAAAGCTAAAGTGCATCATCTGGCACATATTACAGAGACTCAATAAATCGGAGAGTATTTGCTTCTGTTTGTATCCTAGAGGCATGTTTAACTGGTGGCTCCTGCCTCTGCATCATTGGCACGATGAAAAGGGTGCCTGAAAAAAAAAACAATTCAAAATACCAGCAACGTTTTGTGTACAAAGGGGTAAATACACTTAATTTATTAATTTACCAGCCGCAGTAAGATCCCGTTGGAGGCTCAGCCCCTGTGGGAGACGGCAGCCATCAGTTCACTGAGGTCAGGCCTCTCCTACTCGAGGTCATGCGGACTAGCCAGGTGGTGTACTTCAGCGACCCTGGACAGTGCGATCGAGTGTGCTGGGAGGGGAGGAAGGCCTCTCCGCGCGGGAGAGCCCGCGCGTGGGGTCCCCTCCCCTCGACATTGCAACGACGGTAACCGAGACAACCTTGACACGTGGGCGGAGTCAGGTAACCCTGTGTGCAAGTAAAACTACCTCAAGGTATGAAGTTACCTCAGCAATGACTTTCCTTTTTGTTCCCCCCACCTTTTTTTAAATCATCTTTTCTTTGCGGCTTGCTGATATTTTATATAAAAGAAGAAAAGAAAAGCAAAAGAGAAGCTGATAGTCTTCAATATTTTATTTTTTTAATGAAAAGAAAAAAATGAGAAAGTTACGTTTCATAATTTCTTAATTTCTTACAACATGAGCCAGTGTACCCCTTCAGGAACTCTCTGGAGCACAGGCCCTGTGGGAAAGGCAGCGGGGCTGTCCCTGCGGGAGGGGCCGGGGCTGGGGCTGGGGCTGGTCGGGCAGGCCGAGTTGGGGGTCCAGGGCCATTCTCCCAGCTCCGCCTCCAGCCTCTCCCAGAACCCCCGGAGGCACAGCAAGTCTCCCGTGTCCCCTCTCCGGCTTGGGCCGAAGGGCACCCCAGTGGGTCTTTCCCACCAGCGGTACTGTCGAGATAGTTTAAAATATTGCCTCCGTTTTATCGAGGAGAGAAATAAAACTAAAAAAAAGAAATAGTAGTCTTTAAAAATTTATATTTCTCCGTCTAAAATACGGGAGCCAAGATTCTGTTGGTGGAAGAGACGAAGCCACCCTCTCACCTCCGAGAGGCCTGCCTGGTCGGCCGTTGCCACGCTTTCCGTTCTCTGTTCTTGTCTCATGTCAGCCGTTTTGTCGTCCTCTTCGGTCTGTTGAAGCAGACCGGGAGGCCAGCAGATTCTTAGACAAGCGCTCCTCCCCGCCGCCCTGTCTGTGTTGATCTGACGGTGGACCCAGCCGTAGGGGTTCTTGGTTTTGGGGTGGTGGGTGGCTCAAAGTGGGTGGTTTTGGGGATGTGATTGGGGGCAGGTCTGTGCCTCATTCATGTCTTACCCACTGTCTCGCTGTGACGTTCCTTTGTAGCCCCCAGAACTGCACTCTGAGGAGAGGAGGAAGCAGGAAAGCGTTCAGGGGTAACATCAGGCCAGTAATACGCTTCCCACCCGCCCTAACCACAAGAAAGGGTCTTCAATTTCCGTCTCTGGCTCCACATGCTTTATCCCAAAATGAAGCAGATAACTTTCAGACATCGGCCATTTAGTGATTTAAGGTGAAGTTCCAGCAGCAAGCTTTGATACCTGGTTCAGTCCCCCATCAGGAAAGAGGAAACCCCAGTGTGGTTGTCGCAGTGCTCGGTGTGCTTGGGGTCCTGTTCCCGTCGCCCCTCGGCCCAGGTCGTCCTCCCCGGGCTGGCTCAGCTCCCGGGAGAGACCTGGAAGTGTGGTGAAGGGCTGCCCGCCTTGGCTAGGATTAGGCACAGCTCCACGCATCGCTGATACTTGCCCAGCAGGAAAATCGTGACAGTTAACATACCAGAAAGTGAAAGGAACGTGGTTTGGTGGCTAAGGTTTGGCGGGAGAAAGGGCTTGTCTTGGTGGGTCCACCTTGGACCCTTAGGCTAGGTCTTGGGGCGATTCCTCGCCCTCCTGCTCATCACCTCCCTGTCCCCGTCCTTAGTGAGATGACAGAGCTAATGTGAAAAGCACTTGGGAGATTCGTATGATTTGAGAAAAGTGATTTCTGTGCTCTAAGATATATATGTGTGTGTGTGTGTGCTACATATATATATTTTTAAGAAAGGACCATCTCTTTTAGGATTTATTTTTTAAATCTGTGGAACACGTCAAAAACCCAAATGGTTTGACTCAGCCGACTTTGAAGCTGCATCTGACAGGTACACCCCGATGGCTTGAATCCCCTCGAGAGTCAGTGGCCTTTTGCAGTTTGGGTTGCGGACTCGGCTCCTGTGAGGGCTCTGGGTGGCAGAGAGCCATGTTCGTAGGGACAGGGAGTTGTATTGTCACCTTGTGCCCTGTCCTCCCCTCCTCCCAGTCCTTCTGTCTTCATTCTTTTCCCCTGAGCTCCCCCTTCTGCAGACACATGGGAGCTGTTCTCTTCTTAATTAGGCCTCACTGTTGGCAGAAAGACTCACGTAAAACTCAAGATGGGACACTCCAGTTGGTTCTTTGTGTCCGTTTTCCTCTGTGCCAAAGACAGACAGAGGCTGAGAGAGGCTGTTTCTGAATCCAAGCAGTAGCCATCTTTCCACGTGGACCTGGGCTGTCTGAAAAGGAGGGGGTTCCTGGAAACAGCTAGAGACAGGACCCTTCTTTTCTGAGGCTCCCGGGGGTGTGGGGGCCGCATGTGCCAAGGGGTGGGGAGCTGAGAAAGGGGTCCCGTGGCCCCTGGTCGCACTTTGGGGGTGGAGGGGAAGTTCAGAGCTCCTCCACATGGGACTGCTCTCTGTCCCCTGCCCCCACTGCAGAGACGGCACCCGGGGTTCCCTTCAGGCCTGGCAGACTGGCAGTGAGGAGGGGCCTCAGTTAGCTCTCAAGGGTGCCTTCCCCTCCTCCCACTCCAGACATACCCTCTGCCAAACTGGGAACCAGCGGTGCTAAGTAACTACCTCACAGAGCCCCAGAGGGACCGCCTGGTCACCCCCTTCCTCTCACCTCTCCTCCAGGGGTGGGGGAGTTGCCTCCTCTCCCCGCCCCCAAAGGTGCTCACAGGGAGACCCTAGTGGCGTTGGCACCTCCCGCCGTGCAGCTGTTTTGCCTGTTCGGTGAGACCCGGTGCAGAGAACAGCATGGCCTGACGCAGTGATTGCAGGAGGTTGGAAGAAAAATCCTCCGTGCCAGGGGACATAAAGCCATTTCCCTTCCAAACACTTGATTTAGATGCAGAACATTTCTCTTGTATTCAGACTTAGAGCAACACCAGCTGAAAACGTCCGTTTCTGCCCTTCGGATGCATAAGGCTTCCCTGGGGGGTGCGGGACAGGCAGGAGGCCTCGTGACCGAAGGTGGATTTGTAGGGCAAGGGCCGGAGCCCCGGCTCTGATGTGCTGCCCTCCCCGGGGGCACAGGCTGTTGGCACCGTGACTGGTGACTTGGTATGGTTGAATCCGGACTGACAAGACAAAAGGAAAGAAGATTCTTTTCTGAAATAGCAGGAGCTCCTCGGGAGCATGTGTTCGAGTAACTACAGGTGATGGAGGCTACGAGTATAAGTGGATTAACTACCTCAGTGCTCACAGTAAGATTGGAACCGAGGGCAGGGCCTCATGCAGCGGGTAGGAATCCCAGCCGAGAGGAGCGGGTTGAGGCTTGTGCCCCAGAAGGTTCGTCCTTGAGGAGCAAGCGGGCCTGCCAGTGTCCCTGACTCCTGTCAGTTGAGGTGGGGCTGGCCATCAGTTAGTTCCCCACGTCCTGCCTCCTTTGCCCTGGGGTCCCGAGTGTTCACTGCTTTCCCTCCAGCTTGCCCCTCTCACCTGCTCTATCTTTGTTGGTTGGCCCGGAGGGGGAGGGGAGGAGTTGCCTCCTTGCCCACCAGAGGGGCTGGCTGGGACCCACCCCTCGGCCCCAGAGCTGGGGAGCCTGGGGAAGCCGGAGCTGAGACCTTTCCACAGGGTCTCTGAGATGCTCCCCCTCCACAGCACCCCTTGCGCAGCCTCCACGGAGACAGTGGGCTCCGGAAGGAAGAGAGGTGGAGCCAGGAGCCTTTGTCCTGAGTCTGAGGGCCAGGGTCCTCTGGTCGCTCAGGCGTCTTTGTAGTCGGGGGAGCTCGCTGGGCCATCCCGGCCCCTCCCCGCCCTCTAATGGACCTCCTCATAGAAGCCCCGTTTCACTTTTGTTTTATCTACCTCTTAGCAGGACAGTAGAGAAAAGTTAGGTAGTGGCAACTCCACTTGCTTAGGTTAGGGGGGGGAAGAAGATTTCTTTTTCCAAAGGAAAAAAAAATATTACCTTAAAAAAATACTTTCCAAAAAATTTTAAAAGCCAAAAAAAAATTTTTTTTAAAGAGGGAGACATTTTCCAGTGACTGCTGGATTATTTTAATTCCCCGGACTTTTTCTTCCCCCCCATAAACGAGTTTCACTCTTTGGCAATGAAGGTGATGCGCTAGTTGAACAGGTACCAATCCCGTGCTGGCCCCTGGCCGGCCCCTGCCCGCTCACCCCGTTCCTGCTCGTGAGGCCTACCTGTGCTGCTCACCTGTTCCCCACCGCCGCCGCCCCTTCCCCAGCCAGGTGATTTCCGGTCACCCCCAGCAAGAACTAAGGCTTTGTGTGTGTTGGGGTGCTAATGTCGTGATTCGCCATCTCCCTCTGTAGGGGTTGGGAGGTCACTTGTAACACTTCTGTGTAAAGTTTTTGTAACTCATGCAATGCAAAGGTAAGATGAATTTCTGCAGGTAATGAGTTAACAACACACATAAACGTGTGCCACCACCATGCGGATTCTCCCCTGTCCCCGGCGTCTTGATCTTGGTCCGAGAGAAGAGCCCCCTCCCCTGAGGCGAAGTGAATGGGTACCTACGATACGCCTCTTACTCAGGACAGTGAAAAATGTATTGTGGTGAATGCTCATCGCGGTGGGGGCTGGCGGGGGTGGGGGGCTCACGTCTGTGACTGTGCAACCCTGTTCTGTAAATGTGGCCGCTTTGGAAATTGTACTTTGCTGGAAATTTGCCAGCCATCACCACCTGGATTTTGATTGTACCCATTCTCCCGCCCTTGAATCTGGCCTTGACTTTGTCTGGGGGAGGTGGGGCAGCTGGCTCAGACTTTTGGAGTTTGTTCTTTTGCTGGATGAGCACTCCAGTGTCAGCCACAAACCACTTCATTCCACTGTCTCAATTTCAAAATAAAAGGAAACTTTATATTGAAAGCCGTGTGTGTCTGTGTCTCAGAGGAGGGCTTTCTGGGGTGGGGAGCTGAGGTGCCAAGACCTTCAGGGGGACGACCTCAGGCTGAGAGTCCTGGTTTCCAGGGTCCAGAGTCACTCAGGTCCAAAGTAGGCATTCTGCTTACATTCTCAGCAGAGTGGCGGCATCTGAGTGGTGCCTGGCTCTTAATGTTCTCTGAATATCAGAATACGGCCTCCGCTGAAGATGTTGGAAATCCCCACACAGAGCCGTTGCCCTGGAAATATAATAACGAGGGTGTCTCGCTGTTCTTCCTGAAACCTGTACTGAGAAAACTGTGCAAACAGCTTCTAGGTTTTTGTTTTTTGTTTCCTGGAAAGAGAACTAGGTCACCATTTGTTGTGTCGCTGCCTTCTCCTGAATGTTTCCTTTTTGAAGGCCGGACTGGTGGAGGGATGGCCTTGGGTGGTATGACTTTGCTCTCCTGGTACTTGGTCCGTCCTTTTCCATCCTAAAAAGTGACAGCGGACTGGCCCAGGCCTTGCCTAAAGGCATGTTCCGGACTGTCTATTGGGTGAAGAGATGTGCGTGGTACCACTTCCGGCCTTCTGAAGTCCGCTGTGCAAGGAACACACCAAGGATTGCCCCTTCCTTTCTCAGGTTTTACAGTTGCCCTGGCTGCTGAGTGGACAGTGAAATCTTAACTTCCACAGGGGCCAGGATGGAGTTTTTGCCGTGTTGTTACAGGAGCAGCTTGCCATTCCTTCCCACCCTGTCCTGCATCCCTTCTTCCCCCCACTACCTAACCCAATCTTGTTAAAAGTTTAAAAGTGAATCTGGATGGGTTCAGGTCATTAGGCTAGATAATTTGGTGTTGCTGTTAAATATACCTCACCAAAACCTGGCTGGTTGTAGCTCAGTGGATTGAGCAGAGGCCTGTGCACCAAAGGGTCACTGGGTCGATTCCCAGTCAGGGCACATGCCTGGGTTGCAGGCCAGGTCCCCAGTAGGGGGCACACGAGAGGTAACCGCACATTGGTGTTTCTCTCCCGTTCTTTCTCCTTCCCTTCACCTCTCTGAAAATAAGTAAAATCTTAAAAAAAAAAAAAAATACGCCTCACCAAACAATTGGATGTACCAGTAAGTTGGGACGTGATTTTTGAGCGCTGGTGGGAGCTTTGTGTAGGAGGTGAACATTTAACTTGTTCCCTGCCTTGTTTAGAAAATAATCACTGTGTTTTGCTGTGCATATATTGCACTCCTGTATGTAATTGCGCACCCACATTTTTGGCCCAAACTTTCAGGAAAAAAAACTTTCATTTTAATTCAACTTTTAATTTCCATTTAGAAACAAAGATGATTATTGTATCCGGGGTATTACTTTGCACTTGGGTGTCATCATTGCTTTCTAGAGTGACACTTGTAACACATAACCAGGAATAAAAGAATTAAAAACAGGCATATAGTTACAGAATTAGTACTACCCATGTATAATGCTCATGCTTATTTTTCCCTCTGAAACTTGGGCAAAAAAGTGGGCATTATACATGGCAAAATACAGTAAGTGGTTTAAACAGGAGTGAAACCCTGTGGAAATTTTGCTAATGACCGATACTTATGGGGATAAATGTGTTTCTCGCACACCCGTATGTCGTTAAGGCTTTACGTGATGGGTTATTTAACCCGCAATCCGAGAATGAATACGGCTCCCATTTTATAGATGAAGACACTGAAGGTCACAGAGGTTGTTACTAAAGTCCCAGATACGTGATTCCAGAACCTGTACCTTTAACAGCACAGCTAACCAACATCTCTGCCAGAGAAACCTTCATTGGTGCCGGTGAGACAAGGTGGAAACTCATTTCGTTCCAGCTGTAGGTTTACTGGAATACATTCTTTTTACCGTCTCTGACAGTAGTAAACTGTGAGTCTGAGAGCGACTCTCTGAATCGTCACTGGTTACATTAGGCCTTAGCCTTGGCCTTGCCTTGTTTCACATGCATGAGCTCGACAACTTTGGCGCCCAACCTTGGGACTCACGAAGTTACAGAGCCCCTAACACTGGAGGCCGTATGGGTGAGGTTAGGGGATAACGTGTGTGCCCCAGGACCTGGTGGCGCAGCCCTCACTGAGTGGTGGGTGAGAGGAGAGACGTTATCCTGGGCGGTATGGGTGGGGGTCAGGTGAGCAGCGTTGCACCTGTTGGTAAGCGTTCGGCGGTCAAGTGGCCTGAGGTTGGATTGGTGCCTTCAGGTGGTAAAAGACAGTTTGAGACAGTTAAGAGCCACTTAAAACCTAAAGTCAAAGCAAAGCTGAGTTTGCTTGTTTTCTGAGTAACAAGTTGGTTTCCAAGAATTCTCCGAAGTCCAAAGATTTTATTTTTTAAGTATCTTTAAGACTAATTTTTTTAAAGATTTTATTTATTTATTTTTAGAGAGGGAAGGGAGGGAGGGAGAGAGAGAGAGAGGGGAACATCAGTGGTTGCTGGGAGACACGGTCTGCAACCCAGGCATGTGCCCCGACTGGGAATCGAACCTGCGATGCCTGGTTCACAGCCCGCGCTCAATCCACCGAGCCACACCAGCCAGGGCAAGAATTGATTAATTTTAACATAACTGAATGTGTGTCAACTCCTTGCTGCTGTTCTTTTTTGCTGCTTGGTCCAGTGAGGAGACAGAAGCCAGTTATTTAGTATAAATTGAATTTAACATAAAAATTAGTATTAAGAATTGTTAAGTAGGTGTAAAGTTAGTAAGTAGACAATTCAAAGTGTAAAAAGAACTATAGGGCAGCGATTTTTCAACCCTTTGCATTTCGTGGTACACACAAACTAGTGAAATTCTCTGGCACACCAACAGATATTTTTTTCCCATCTGACAAAAAAAAAAAAAAGATAGGTGTGATTTTGATTCATTGACACAGGACGACAATTGTTGGGTTGGCCGTTGTCCGTTTTTTATTTGACAGTCTAAGGGAGAAGTCAGTGCCTCTGCTAAGTAGTCAGGTACTGAAAGCTTTAAAAATCCTTGATTCACACCAGTTGAAAAGAGCTACTCGGGTATTCAGGAGTTAGAATTGTCTGAAGTGGCTATAAATATGAGGAGGAAATGTCCTCTATTGGTTTTTATCTGTAGCATTGGTTACTTTTTATTAAAAAGATTTTACCTATCTATTTTCAGAGGGGAAGAGAGAGAGAAAGAGGGAGAAAAACATCAATTGGTTGCTTCTCTCGCGCCCACAACTGGGGACCTGGCCCGCAACCCAGGCCCGTGCCCTGACTGGGAATCGAACTGGTGGTTTGGGTTTGCAGGAGGGTGCCCAACCCACTGAGTCACAGCAGTCAGGGCTCATTGGTCACCTTTTCATTACATATTTCACTTTCATTTCTCAGGATTAGGTTTTCTTCCTCAAACTTGGACCAAGGAAGGGGTGGAAACTGAGCCGACAACACAGAAGGAGTGTAAGATTCTGGAAGAAAGAGGAACCAGGATTTAGTTCTCGGTAGAGATTTTGGACTGCTTATACCAGAGAAAGCAGAGGTTGGGAGAGTAGAGGGGGAAATGGAACAAATAGAATTTGATAGAAAAACATACTCCTTTTCCCTTTGTTTCTCCCTTTTTAATAAAAAATTGCATTAGCCAGTTAGTTGCTGTAGGCTGGGCACTGCAGGCCTGGGGATCTAGTAGTCTCGTAGTTTGTACCATAATTAGGGCCATGGATTTCTGCCGAATCTCAGTTGTTCATGTCATCAGGGAAGGTCTGGAGAATCGGGATTTTAAACCCTCTCCAGAAGCAATAGCTTTACCTGCCGTCTCTTTCTTTTAAACCCTTCACCAGAAGCGCTCACACAGGGAATACCACGGTTTGCGTCCCACGTTCTCCTGTCCCCTCCCCGTTTGGTGATGGAGGTTCGGTGAGAGAGAGGTGGCCTGCCTCATCTGTGAGCACAGAGCATCGGGCTCTCGCCTCCCCAAGAACCAGCTGCACCCTCACTCTCGGGGGCTCACTTTCCGTCTGGCCTCCCTGGGGGCTTGAAACAGGCCGTCAGAGGACCTTGGAAGAGCGCTAGTCCCAGTGGGGGTCCAGGAACTTGCAGGTCTCCTTCCTTAAGGAGGCGGTCAGTCGAGCGTCTGACTGACTCTCAGCCTTCAGTGTCTGGGAGCTGTTTTCTCCCTGAGATCGTCTCCCTGAGGGCGACAGAATGCTGTGCAAGAGCAGTTTGGGCAGCCAAGGACTCCGGGTGTAAACTCAGTTTGGACACGGAGGAGGAAGGGTGATCTGGCCTCCCGATGCCTCCCCGGGGCTAGAGCCGTTCCTGGCCTCTTCCCTCCAGCGGCTGTGGGGGCCTTGCAGCCACGCTGTCTAAGCAATCACACTGCCTCGCCTTGACTCACTCTCTCCCCTTAGACTCATCTGACCTTTGGGAAGGAGTTCACAGAAGCGGTAGAAGCCGCACAGGTGGCCCAGCAGGAAGCAGATGCAGTGATTGCACAGGGTCAGATGATTGAATGGTCTCATGAGACTCAGCGAAGTATGCTTATCCAAGCTGTAACAATGACAGAGGAGATAATACAGTAGAAGAAAGAAAACCAAATATCAAAGAGATTTGAGATATTCAGGTCCTTTCTCAGTTGCCTAGAACTTGCTTCTTGAGAAGATTACAAATCACCAGAATATGTGTGAGGTATCTAGGTCTTTATAGAAAAACAAGATGATATAAAAGGTGAAAGATGTATTCGCTTTGAAGAGAAAGCAGGGCATAATAAGATGATATAAAACAGCAGTGCTACAGACTGAATTGTGTCCCCTCCAAATTCATCCATTGAAGCCCCAACCCTCCACGTGGTGCCATTGGGAGACAGAGCCTCTGGGAGGTCAGTAGGTTTGGGCGAGACCCCGAGGGTGGGGCCCTCCTGCTGGAATCAGTGCCCTATTAGAGACACTGGCGCCCCTCCGTCTCCACCCTGTGAGTGCACAGATGGAAGGAGGCCAATTACAAGCCACAAAGAGAGTGCTCACCACCACCTGACCAGGCTGGCACCCTGAGCTCAGACTTCAGCCTCCAGAATCGTGAGGACATAGGTTTCTTTTGGGGAAGCCACACAGTCCATGGCATTCTGTCATGGAAGCCTGGGCTGACTAGCGTATGCAACGATGCTGTTCCAGAACAAAAAGTCCAGGAGATGAATGCAGGGCAGGCTAGCACAGCCGTAAGCTGGGAGAAAATGGCTCATTCATTCATTCATTGAATGCCCGCTCTGTTGTGGGCGTTGTGTTTGTACTGGGGATACAGCACTGAACAAGATGAATGGGGCTTCCCCTTTTCGATGCCTCCCTTCTGCGAAGAGCAGACGTAAACACCATGCAGTGGTAAGTGCTGTTCGGGAACGAGAGTGACCGGGGGATATATGAGTCTGCAGAACTACCCCCACTTTCTGGAAGGTGACAGTAAATGGAGGCCTGAGTGATAAGAAAGGGGTAGCCACGTGACCTGGGAGAATGATATTCTAGACAGGGAAACAGCTGGGAGGAGGCTGCACAGGGAACGGAGGGCAATGTGTAAATTTGGGGAAATTAGACGTGGCCTGTGTGGCTCGGGCGAGTGAGGAAGGTGGGAAAACAAAGTCCGAGAAACAGCCGGAGACCAGGTCACGCAGCCGCGGCAAGAAGTCTTCCGTGTGTTCTAAGTCTGCGGGGAGATCCTGGTGTTTCAGCAGGAAGTGCCATCGCCTGGTCCGCCCTGGGATGTGCAGAATGGCTCGTTAGTAAGGAGCTTCTGTGATCAAGAAAGCTGATGAATGATGGTGATTCGGGCAGGGGTAGTGGCTGTGGCAACGAAAAGAAGTGAACAGCTCTGTAATAGGAATTGGGACTTGCAGGTGGATTAAATAGAGGGAATGGGGAGAGAAAGGCACCAAGGGCCCTGGCTGGTGTGGCTCGGTGGATTGAGCACCAGCCTATGAACTGAAGGGTGGCTGGTTCAAATCCCAGTCAGGGCACATGCCTGGGTTGTGGGCCAGGTCCTGGTCGGGGCGTGTGAGAGGCAAATGCTCATGTATCTCTCACACATCGCTATTTCTCTCCCTTTCTTTCTCCCTCCCTTTTCCTCTCTCTAAAAGTAAAGTAAAATCTTTTTTAAAAAAAGAAATTTGTGGGAAGACAGCTGCATTTACTGAATTCAGGAAGACTGGAGGGTGATTAGGTCTGGGGAAAATTCAGTTTTGTGTCCCGACATGTTAAACTTGAGATGCCCACTAGACACCAAAGTGTCAGGTAGGGGACTTGCTGTGTCACGTAAACCATTGGATACGCAATGTTGTACAATGAGAATTTGGCTGTCTTTGCCCTAGTTCTTGGGAGCAGGTAACCTCTAAATCCTTGGAACTTCCCAAGTAATGGGATTGTCTTTGTTATTCAGAAGCCCTGGACCACTCCTCAGTTAATAGGAGATGATAGGAGATGACTCAGACGGGGGCTAGTGGCAGAGACCAACGAGGTGATTAGAGGTTGGTGCTGTGAGCCAGGCGCAATCAGCCCAGCCTCCGGGGATGTCAGCGGGGCTGACAATTGAGTCCAACCACAGGATTCATGACTCAGTCAAACATGCCTACGGGATAAGACCTCAGCGAAAATTCTGGATACCCAAAGCTTGTTGAGCGTCCTGGCTGGTGAACACATTGATACGCTGAGAGGGTTAGGGTTAGGGTGTCCAGATCCCCAGGGGAGAAGACACAGAAGCTCTGCCTTTAAGACCTTCCCAGACCTTCCCCTGTGTGTCTCTCCATCTGGCTGGTCCTGATTTGCATCCTTTCTAATAAAACTGTAGTAACGAGTGCAGAGTATCCCAAGTCCTGCAAGTCATTCTGGCGGATCATCAAACCTGAGTGCAGCACGGTGATCCCTGAACTTGCAGCCCGTCGGTGAGAGGCGCGGGTGGTCTGTATACCCCTGAACGTGGCGTGTGAAGTGAGGGTAGTTTTTGGCGACTGCGCCCTTACGCCTGTGGAGTCTGTGCGAACTCTGGGCGGTTGGTGTCAGGACTGCATTGCAGTGTTGCTGCAGGTCTGAAGCGGAGGGGAATGGTGGAGACATGGACGGTCACTGGTGTGGAGAGGGTGTTTCATGCCATGGTCTGGATAAATTTTCTAGAAATACTATACAGTTGGAGAAAGGAATCTCAGGAAGGACCATGAAGAACTCTAACATTTTGAGTTTGAGCAGAAAGTAAGTGAGACTGGAAAGCAGCTGCCAGGGATGTCGGGGGAAGCCTGAAGGACATGGAAGGGTAGGAGTCAAAACAAGAATGAATGGGTTCCCAGAAGGAGGGAGCAGTCGACTGTATTAAAAGGTGGTAAGCCCTGGTGGGGTGGTTCAGTTGGTTGGAGTGTTGTCCATATACCAAAAGGTTGCAGGTTCAATCCCTGGTCAGGGCACATAACCTAGGTTGCAGGTTCAATCTCCTGTTGGGGTGCGTTCAAGAGGCAACCAATCAATGCTTCTCTTTCACATTGATGTTTCTCTCTTTCCCTTCCTGTCACTTTAAAATCAATAAACATATCCCCAGGTAAGGAAGGATTAAGGGGAAAAAAGCGCCCAAGAGGACAAACAGCATGAGTGCAGAGAAAGGACCATTGAATTTGGCAATGTGATATTCTCAGTGGAATATTTACCATGAGTGTCCCTCTTGTTCGATCTACCTCATTATGCCCAGGGTCCTTTTCTCATCCTCCTCCTGGGTCACTTTGAAAGAGAGCATGGGCAGTATGCCCTCTGTGTTGGTGGGGAAGCTTCATTAGCCTTCTTCCTGTCTGTGGGGAGCTGGGGGCAGAGCAGTCCTTTTACAGCTCTCGTCTCTTTTCTGGCCAGGTTGGGGCCCTTGGTCAGCATAGCTCTCTCAAAATCGAATATTTTCTGGGTACTTGATTTCAGATAACTTCACGGGCCAAAGTCATACCCATAATTATTTGTTGGGAACCGCCCTGCCTGGTATCAGAAGCTGTAACCCCCGCCAAGGCTAAGGCTGAGAGAATGACCTTGGAACTGTAAGCCACCAAGGAGACAAGCTTATTTCCCTGGCAGGAGCACCACTTCTGCTCCTTTTACTTCACCCTGCCTGGCCCCCAATGCTTGGTCAGTTAGCCAATGACGGGTAAGATTCCCCAAGGGGGGAATGACCTGACAGGCACAATCATGCGGAGGCCCCCAAGGAAGGACTTTGGGGGCTACAGCAAAAGAGGGTGATGGACCCTCGTCCCTCAGCTTTGACAAAGCCTGAGTCCTCATGGTCTCTGAGAAAATCTCTTAATCTCTTGGCTGCCTCATTTCCCCTGCCTGGCTTAATCCTGAAACAATGACGGAGGGTGGTGCAGCCCTGTGCTGGAAAGGGCGGGTTCCTGGGCGATCAGGCCCAAAAAAGAATATGTAAAATCCTGTGAAACCTGCTTTGTTTAGAATGCTCTCAATTGAATGATAAGGGTCCAAGGAAGAAGTAGGTTTGTTCCTTAAAGTTCTTACAGCTCTTTAGCTATCTGACCCTGACTCAAAATAGGCCCTCAGAGTTCCTTGTTATTTGATCCTTACTTCCCAGCAATGAGTAATGAGCTTTACCTGAATTCCTGTGTAAATGAACCCAATAAAAGCCATTGAGGAAAAGGCTCTTGGTCCTTCTCCTTCCAGAGATCGGCCACCTTTCCTCCCCGAGCAGATCATGTCTTGGTAGACTTATTCTCATCCGTGGCAGATGGGGTGCTCAGCAGACAAAGCTCCCCCACAATTATTTCATGCATTTTTCCCCCTAGACTTAATATCAGGTCCTCGGTAACAGGCATATCAGGTTTCTGTGGTTCTACCCAGGGATGTCTAACCCAAGGTCCAGGATGGCTGTGAACTCAGCCCAACACAAAATTGTAAATTTACTTAAAACATTATGAGGTTTTTTTGTGATTATGTGTCACAATGTATTTAATGGGCAGCCCAAGACAACTCTTCTTCCAGTGTGGCTCAGAGATGGCAAAAGGCTGGACGCCCCTGTGACACAGTTTGGTGTGGCTGCCCGGGCCTGCAGGCACCGCCCTAATCTTCCCAGAAGTCTTTCAGTAAGAGTGTCATAGCCACACCCTTGATTTAATATGTGTCCTAAAACTATGCGATGGATTGTAGCATTGGCCACAAATCCCTCCCATGGCTGTATGCAAACTGCTTTGTTTGCGTTGTGACCGTCAACCCTCCCCACAAGACAGAGATTCTGTTTTTCACCCTTCTAATCTGGGTTGAGCCTGGTGGCGTGCTCTACTCAGGGGCACCCTGCCTGCCCTGACCTCAGTGCTTCTGCCAGCCTCCCCTATTGTGGCCTTGTAGAATGCTTCATCCATCACCACGGTGTCCCCCACATTTTATGGTGAAGCAAGTATGACAACGGTCTCAAGCTCACAGAATTCCTGGCCTTAACAAGTGGCCCCACCACAGAAGCAGTGTCTCATCAGAACAGCAGAAGGGTCTACTGGGGGCTCAGTCGCACAGTAGCTGGGAGGCAACGCCCACACCTGCGAAGTTCTGCGCTACGTACCACGCACAGGACGCGAGCCCACCCCTAACATTCGTGAGGCTGAGGCAGGAAGACAAGGAGAGGTCTAAACAGTGTAAGTTAGAAGTCAGGCTAACACTTGAATACAATGCGCTCTGCCCGCCTAGCTTCAGAACAAATTGGAAAGTCAGATTTAAATGCAGTTTTCGTGTCTCTGGAGTGTACACCAAGCGGTAGTTGTCTTTGGCCTGGCCCCTTCCCTTCCCAACCGCTGACTTTGTTTTCCCATAAATTTGTATAGACACCCGAACCTGCACGACCCAAGCTCCATTCACATGCCTTACAAATAGCCAATCCTTGGCCACTCTGTGAGCCAGGGTGCAGGGGGCGTGTACACTGATGGCTGTGGCATGAGTCTAGGCCAGAGGCCTGGGCAAACTCTGGAAGTGGGCAGGGATTTCTAGCGTTCTGGGCACCCGGAGAGCCGCCAGGGGGCGTGTGGGCTCCAGGCTGGCGTGTCTCCTTATCCCAGACCCCTCGTCCCAGCAGGGCGTCTCCACGGGAGACACAGAGAAGGGCCTCTGAAGTGCAAAGCCCAAGTCCGGGGACCTTACTGCCCGAGTCTAAAGGGCACATGCCCGAAGGTGGCCACTATCTGCCATCTTCGTCCCCTTGGCCTAGATGTCTGGCATGAGAACCACAAAGTGAAGGAGAGAATAGCCCCCTCGCCATTACCCCTAACTGCCCGCTGGAATAATTTTTGCTTCTAGCCCCCACGAATTTGGGGCTGTGATGGTCCTAGTGTGCAAGAAGGAATGTTCTCATCAAAATGGACAGTCATGGTTTCACGGAGTTGGGAGCTGAAACTGCCTCCTGGGCATTTGGAGAGAGAGGAGTGGAGGAGGGTGGCAGAGAAGCGTTTCTCCAAGTTGGTTGGCCCCTTGTTTTGTTTTGACTTTTAAGCCTGTCACTTGCACTGGTGCTGCCCTGATTTTGACCCCCGGGGACACGTGGACTAGCTAGGAGTTACTACCATGGGTGGGGGCAGGAACTGCTTTTCTCAAGGCCATCATGTAACTCTGACAGCTCCGCTCTGGGAGTTTGTACACCCTCAGGCTGGTGGCCTCCAGCCAGAGCTACTATACCTGCATCAACTCCTCCGCCCCTGGGGATTTTCACCGTGTTCCCATCTGATGGTGTTTGATCAGCATGAAAACCAGAACCGCACCATAGGTCATTTCTGAGTATTACCCAGGTAAGAAACAGCAATCGTAAGTACATAAATATCAGAGGGCAAAAGCTAACAGTTGTACTTACCTTTATATTTTTTCCATCAAAATCTAATGATGATGATTTGTCAAAAATCTAACCTTCTGTGCAAGACAAGAATCTTTACATGTATACACACACACACATTAATTATTCCAAACTTTCCCTCTCCATATCTTATGCTGTTTTCTAATATTCAAATTTATAAATATTTACATATTTTAGGTTTAGGTTTTTAGATACAAACAAATGAGCCATGATTTATAATTAGTAATTATTTAGAGATACTATTTTGTTTTATTGATTTCTTTTTTTTTCAAGATCATCTTTCACAAATTTAGATGCTAGATTTTTTTTCTTTTTTTAAAGATTTTATTTATTTATTTTTAGAGAGGAAAGGGAGGGAGAAAGAGAGAGAGAGAGAAACATCAATGTGCAGTTGCTGGGGGCTGTGGCCTGCAACCCAGGCGTGTGCCCTGACTGGGGATCGAACCTGCGATGCTTTGGTTTGCAGCCCATGCTCAATCCACTGAGCTACACCAGCCAGGATTGATTTCTAATCTTACTATTTCTCTTTGTATTCCACTGACTTCCTCCTGGGTTTATTTTCCTTCACTCCAGTACATCCTTTAGTGGGTATTTCAGGGGGGCCTGGGGGTTGAAAAACCCCTTTTAAATATCTGTTTCACTTCAGTCCTAAAGTTAGGTGTGAGATTCTAAGTTGACAATTATTTTCCTCCAGCACTACTTGGGTCCCCATGGGTCTTCAAGATGCAATTACAATACCTTCTGATGTCTGTGGCTAATAAACAGAGCGTCACCAGTCTGAATATCATTTCCTTGTTAGAAATCTGTTAATATTCATCTATTTTTCTGGTAGTTTTAAGCCTTTAATTTTAATCCTTGATATTCTGCAGTTTTACCACAATATGCTGATTTGTTTTTATTTATCGTGCTCAGAACTTGTGTGCTTTTAAAACTGAGGATGCACACGCCTTTCTTCGATTCCGAAAACCTTTAAGTCATTAACTCTTTGAATATCGTGACTCTCTATTTTTGTTATCCTTTTCGGATAGAACTCTCTTTAGATGTATTTCAGACCTTCTCATTTAATTCATGTCTCTTAATCTATTTTTCTTTTTCTTTTTTTCCAAGTTCTTTAATTCTCTCTGTGGCATTCTGGGGATTTTCTTTAGATCTGTTTTCCAGTTTAGGGAATCTCCTTTCAGCTAAGTCTAACTTATTTTTAACTGTCCACTGGTTTTCATTTTAAAGATTTTTTTCTATTCATAAACCTTGTATTTGAATCTTTTTCAAACCTGCCTGTTGTTTTTTTCCATCATATTCTATCTTTAAGTATTCAATGTCATCTTTATTCCCTTTGAAAAATGCAAATGCACTCATTTTCAAGTTTATTCCAAATTGCATTATTATTTCTACATCGCAATTGTTGCATTTGCTATTTCTCATGGTGTTGGGTTTCCTTATACACTTTATAATTTTTATTTATGAGTTTCTCTTTGGGAGAGTCTTTCTCTGGGCGTTTCTTCTTGTGCAATCCTTGTTATTATCCTGGATTATGGTACATTTTATAGTTACCTTTTTTTAAGTTATACAAGATTCACTTGTTCTGAGTCATTTTTACACTAGTAAGTCAGCTGGGACTTTCCACAATGCAAACTCAGTCTGTGACACCTAAAGAAAAAATGAGGAGGTTCAACAAATTCAAGCCCTGCCTCAGGCTTAAAGGAGACATTTCCCTTTAGGGGAATTAGTGCTAACTCTTCCCCTTAGGCATTAAATGTGTCCCAAACCCCAAGTGGCAATGTCTTTTCTGGGTGTGACAGGGACTATGGAGTGCCTTCCAATATCCATTTTGTCTTTTCTTTCTTCATGGTAGAACCTCAGATTTATTCAGGCTGTCGATCAGTTCAGCTGAAAAAAGAGAGGAAAAAAAAACCCCACCACATTTCCAGCCTATCATAAAGCTAGGATGGTCATATGACACAATTCTGGCTAATGAGATGGTAGTGGAAGTCACTGGCTTATTAAGAAGGGGCAGACTCAACTAGGAGACTCAGTTGTTTGCGCTTGATCCTCCCTCCCTCCCTCCCTCCCTCCCTCCAGGAAGGCGGAGCAGCCCTCCACCTTAGCGGTCATTCTGTCTGCAGGAGGAGGAAGCCTGCCCTAGGAGCAGCAGAGTGCAGAGCTGGAGGAATCTGGGCTCCTGTGTTGTAGAGCTGCCATCCCAACTCTATAGACCACCTTCCTCTGGATTTCTTGTTATACCTTATAAATAAAACTTCGTGTGTTCAAACCATGCTTTTGATTGTCTGTTTCTTGCAGAAGATCTCAATTCCTAAGAGATATTCGGTATAACTCCTTCCGGCCGCTTAGCATGTGGACGGCTTGGCTGGGCTCCAGAACTTCTTCGGTAAGTTCCTGACTGTTACAGGGAGCTTAGGGTCCTGAGGCTGTGTGTACAGGCTAAGGCCAGGTATGTACAACCCCGAATCATGGGACTGCTGACCCCTGGCTTGCAAGTGTATCAGAAGCTTTTCCTGTGCTTCAGTTGAAAGACAATGGCAAAGCTCTTCTCCAGCTCACCACCTCTGCTCGGTTCTTCTGCTACTCCCAGGCCTGGAACCTCACCGCACTGGCAACAGGTACCCAGTCAAACTCAGTGGTGTCAGGCAGGGGTCCCCAGCCCTGCCCGCCCCCCCCCCCTCCTGCCGTGGGCCCTTATCGTTGGGCCCATGGCCTGTGAGGAAACGGGCTTCAAGGGAAGCTTGCCTGGTCTCCGTCTCCCATGTCCACCCCCTCCCCTTCCCTCTGCCATCTGTGGAAAAAGGACGGTCCCTGGTGCAAAAATGTTGAGGACCGCTGCACTGGTTCCCTTAACTGACCCATATCTCTGTAAACAGTCCCTTGTTTGAACTCCATTCAGTCAAACCCTTTTGAAGGAGCCACATATTTTTGCCCTTGAAGTTGACATTCCCTGATGCATATGATTATTTAAAGAAGTTTAAACATTAATCAGCCCTGACTGATGTGGCTCAGGGGCTTGGGCATCATCCCACAAACTGAAAGGTCTCCGTCTCAGTGCTCGGTCAGGGCACATACCTGGGTCGCTAGGCCAGGACCCCAGATGGGGCACACAAGAGGCAACTGATCCTTCTCTTGCACATTGATGTTTCTCCTTTCCTTCCCCTCTCTATAAGAAATAAATAAGTAAAATCTTTTAAAAAATATTAATCAAAGTTTCCTGGAATTTAGGATTAAAATGTACTGGTTTACCCTGACTGCGTGGCTCACTTGGATGAGCATTGTCCCACTATCAAAGGTCACCAGTTCACTTCCTGGTCAGGGCTTGTGCCTGGGCTGCAGGCCAGTCCCTAGTTGGGGTGCACGCAAGAGGCAATTGATCGATGTTTCTCTCAGACATCAACATTTCTCTCTTTTTCTCCCTCCCTGTCCCCTTTCTAAAAATAAATAAATAAAATCTTTAAAAATGTACTGGTTTAATGATTAATAGAAATAATAGTCTTTATCATTAACAGAAATAAAAGGCCTAGTTGACTTTTGTTAAAATAGCGCTATATTACAAAGCACCCCAACACGGCTTACAGGAGACACTTACTCTCAAGTTCTTGGGTCCCGAGACTGACTGCCGTGAGGCAGGCCTGGGCTGCGCCCCACTGGGCGACTCTGCTGTAGAGCGCTGGGGCGCTAGGTTCCACCCCAGGTCGTGGGTCTGGTTTGGGTCTGTTTCCGGGGTTTCATTCTGGAGCCGAGGCTGACGGGGACAACAGCTCCCTGGGCATGATCTTCAAAACGCAGATCCCTGGAACTCGGAGGGAAAAAAAACAGGTGACCCACACAAGCATATTTTGGCCTCTTCTTACATCCTTTTAGCAAAAGCAAATGTTCTGGCTGAGCCCAAGTCTGCGGGGCGGGGCCCAGCCTGAGGCCACAATAGATGTGACGTGTGACTGTGATACAAGAGAGTGAAGTATCGGAGCCAGTCATTCATTCCATCACAAAGAATACCTGTTCACTGTTTATGCTATTACAGTTGTCCCCGCTTTTCCCACCTCTGCCCACCTCTGCCCCCCCCACCCCGCCTCGGTCCCTCGCCCAAGGGTCAGGTGAGTGTGTTCTCTCGCTAATCCCTTCGCCTTCTTGCATCCAGCTCCCGCTGCCCCACAGCCGTCAGCCTGTTCCATGCCTCCGTGCCTCTGCTTCTGTTTGTACTTCAGTTAATGTTGTTCACTAGATTCCACAACTAAGTGACATCATGTGGTCTTTGTCTGTCATGGACAGCCTCATTTCACTTAGCATAATACTCTCTAGGTCCACCCATGCTGTCACAAACAGTAAGAGTTCCTTCTTTTTCACCGCTGCACCGTATTCCACGGTGTAAGTGTACCACAGTTATTTTATCCCGCATCCACTGATGGGCCCTTGGCTGCTTCCAGAGCCTGGTTACCGTACAGGACGCTGCTGTGAACGTGAGGGTGCATATTGAATGTAGAGGTTACATTTGTGACTCACTAAATTTAATACTAACTTAAACCTTGGTAATCGCACAGCAACTTTCCAATGCGTAGGAGCCGCCCTTAGATATTGCTAACACTTAACTGTAGAAGTATTATTTCCTAATAAGACTGTGTTTGAAGCACTTGAGTGCACTTTATGTGTATTAAATCACTTAATGCTTAAAACAACCCCACGCCATAGGTGCTGTTATCACCTGCATTCTTCTAACTGAGGACGTGGAGGCACAGGACAGTAAACAACTGATCCGAGGTCCACACAGCAGGTAGGGAGGGGGTGGAAGCAAAGTCGGGCTCTAGAGTCCGTCTTTTAACCAGTACCCTATGCTGCTTCTTGAAGGCATCTAGACGATTCAGAAGACAGTGAGAAGAAATGTTCAGCCTCTCCAGTTGTGCTCCTTTTGCCTCCATCCACATCCATGACACACTTCTTCACTGCCAGGGTCAGGCTGAAGCCAGCAGGGTGGCACTCCTGACGTCTGTCCTTGTTTCATGGATCCAGACTTGGCCCTGATCCTTCCCGGCTTTCTGTCTCTTCTGGGTCTCTCCCTACTCACCAACCCGGATCCTGCCCTATGCCCAGGCCGCACGCTCTGCTGCCTGATGCAGGGGGGTGCAGGGGGAGCCGTGGAGGGCTTTAGACCCAACAGACCTGGCCCTAAGCCTCCCGTGTCCGCTCTCAGGTCTCTTGAGTTTCACTTTCCTCCCACGAGAATGAGAAAAATGCAACACCGAAGGCTCGAGATTGTTCTGAGCACCGGACGGTATAATAGCACTCATCCATTCCTTTCTCTAGCAGAGAGTTTCTGAATAGCAGCGAGGAGCCAGCCCCTACGCCAGAGATACAACAGGGACCAAGGGCAAGGCCAAAGTGGCACAGCTTTTCCGGGAACACGGGGAACAGGCAGCAAACACACACAATTCCCCTTCACGTACAACTGTAAACTCTGACCAGGACTGTGACCAGAACATACTGGGACACCCACAGAGGGATCTGGCCCGGTCTAAAAGGGGCCGTTTGAGGAAGTGGCATTTTAGCAGAGACATAAAAGCCAGACAAAAGCAACATGTGGGTGTGGAAGAGCCTTGGAGAAGGAACAGCATGGGAGGGCCCGAACAGCCCTCAGGGCTTGGAGACCCTAACCCAATCTGCTGAGGACCTTCCCTTGACAGCGCAGCTCAGCACCCCCTAAATTAGTCCTTACTCTTGAGCAAACGACACCACTTCCTTTTCCCTCGAGTTTCCTTGAGCCAGGTGTTGCGAGAGGTAATCGGAGAACTGCTTGTGGACTCTTGGGCTGGACCTGGGCTCCCCACCCTGTCCTGTCCTTGGGGTGATCCTCCACCCCACTGTTCTCACACAGCTGTTCCCAGGACACAGCTGAAAGGAAGACGTGGCAACAATCCAGACAGTACACGTGACCGACCTCAGTTAAGGCCTCTACGTAAACTTGAAGATTCTGGGGGGTGAATGCAAGGATCCACTCATTTCGTAGCCACCCAAGACCAGCCTCTCGTATAAGTTCCCTGGTGTATTAAACCCACCACCTGCCAGGAGAAAAGCAGTTAGTTACCTACAAGGAAGCTCCCTAAGACCATCAGCTGGTTTCCCAACAGAAATTTTGCAGGTCGGAAGGGATTGGCACAAAAATATTTCAAGGGATGAAAAGCCAGGACCCACAGCCAAGGTCACTCTACCCAGCAAAGCTATCGTTTAGGATCAAAGCACAGAGAGAGCTTCCCAGATAAGAAAAGGCTAAAAGATTTTATCATCACCAAACCGGTATTATAAGAAATCTTAAAGGTGCTTCTTTAAGAAGGAAAAAAAAGATTAAAAATACAAATAATAAAATGGTAGTAAGTACATATCTATTAACAATTACAATTACTTTACATGCAAATAGAGTAAGAGATCCAGGTCAAGGGCATGTGGCGAATGAATGGATGACAAAACAAGACCTGACACGTGCTTTGCACAAGAGGCTCCCTTCGGATTGAAAGATACGCACAGGCCGAAGGTGGAGGGTGGAGGAAGACGTTTCATAAAAACGGAGACAAACAAGCAAGCAGACAAACTGGGGTGGCAATACTTGTACCAGACAAAATAGATCTTGAAACAAAGGCTATCACAAGAGACAAAAAAGGAGGAGCAGTGTCACTTCTGGGTACTTGCCTGAAGAAACCCAAAATGCTAACTTGAAAAGACATACACGTCCATATGTTCACTGCGGCATTATTCACAACAGCCAAGACGTGGAACCGAAGGGTCCGTCAACAGACGAGTGGGTGAAGAAGAGGGGTGCACACAAACAAGGGAATACGACCCTGGGGGTGGGGGGGGGGAAGAATGCAGTCTTGCCACCTTCGACCACACGGGGGCACCGCCGAGAGTGTGCTGTGCTGAAATGACTCAGGGACAGACATGTGCCATGTGAGTCCACCTGTGGAATTTAAGAAACAAAACCAAACAACGACAAGCAGAACTGAAACTCCAAGATCCAGAGAATATTTTGACAGTTGCCAGATGGGAAGGGATTGGGGGGGTGGGGAAAAAGGTAAATTAAGTACAAATTGGTAGTTACAGAATAGCCATGGGGATATAAAATACAACACAGAGAATATAGACAATATTGTAAAAACTACGTAGGGCGCCAGGGGAGCCCTAGGTTTACCAAGGTGATGACTTCCTGTTGCATAAATGTCTAATCGCTGCTCTGGCTGGTGCGGCTCAGTGGAATGAGCACTGGCCTGCAAACCAAGGGGTTGCTGGTTCGATTCCCAGTCAGGGCACGTGCCTGGGATGCAGGTCAGGTCCCCAGTAGGGGGCACACAAGGGGCAACCACACACTGACATTTCCTTCTCTTTCTCCTTCCCTTCCCCTCTCTAAAAATAAATAAAATCTTTTTTAAAAAGTCTAATCACTATGTTGATACTGTATGTCAACTGTACCTGAAAATTTTAAAAACTTATTTAAAAAATAAATTCTGTAATTAACTTATGAATAGCATAATAGGATTGCTGGACATTGTCATTTGTGATAGAATATTAAGATAAAGTTAACTGAAAAAAAAAAAAGAAAGAAATTCCCTGCCACCTCCCAATCTGGAGTGACCTGTCTCTGTCTTTGGTCTTTCCTTACCTTACGGGTACACGGCCGGTTTGTAAACCAGCCCCAGGGTTTTTGTCCCTACTTCAGTCCTCTGAACAGTTGACTTCATCTTTTTTTTCTCTTTCTTTCAACATACATTTATTGAACATCAGCAAGGACTGGATTTGGGGAGGCAAATGTCTATTGACTATGTGGGTAAGCAAACAGTCTCACCACTCCACGCAATCCATTCCCTCAGTGAATGCTAAATGCCTACTCTGAGCAGTCCAGTGCGAAGCTCTGGAAATAAAGAAGCGGACAGAACAGCCCTGGCCAGGTGGCTCAGTTGGTGGGAGCATCATCCCGTACACCAGACAGGTTTTGGGTTTGATCCCCGGTAGGAGCGCATACAGGAGACGACCAACTGGTGTTTCTCTCTCACATTGATGTTTCGCTATCTCTTTCTCCCCGCCTTTCTCTCCAAAATCAATAAGCATATCCTCGGCTGAGTATTAAAAGAAAAGTGAACAGGACATGCCTGCATTCCTTTGGAGCCCAGGTGCTGCCATCACGCACCAGCACTTGGGTAGAGCATTAGAAATCATTTGGCTTCTTCCTTCCCTAAGTGTTCCTCCTCTTGGCTGAGAGCACGAATTTAATCCGACCGGGTTACACAGCTCAGATATGTTCAGGTTATGCACTGAGTTCCCTGTGGGCCACCAGGAGCTTCTCCCACAAGGGACAAGTAGACAAGAGCCCGATTGTCAAAGATAAAGTTAATTTTTCTTTTGGTTCAGCGACACCGGTTCCAGCTGAGCGTGGTTGGGCTCATCAGCGTAGAGGAGATTCACATTACAGAAGAACGGACAGATTCGTCAAAGCGACAGCCAGAAATGGGTCAGCAGCCCATTCACCCCAGGGAGAGGTCTTGTCCTAGTGGTAAAACGGTAACCAGCCATAGTGAAAGAGTTCGAGGTCGGCCACTGGAAGAAGCTCCCCTTGGGCTGACCCCAGACAGCACCTGGGGAGTCATGCGCGCAGGCCTGGCCTCTCGCGGGTCTCCAGGTAGTCTGGAAAGGCCATTTCTTCTCTGTCACAGAGGGCTCTGTTTGGCTTGGCTCTGCATCTTGATTCCCAAGGACCATGGAACGGCTGCCACGGAGAACCAGTGTTGGCAGATCCACACTTTGCCAACTTTCTCTTCCTGCCAGTCTCTCTCAGGGCAGGGAGAGGACTCACGATCACAGGGAATTCACCTTGGAACTGAACTCACAGGTGACCATTCTTCCGTAAGGCAGAAGACAAGGTCGAGTTAACCTCACCCCGCCTCCAAGTCACCAGTGTTTTCCCATTTGGAGACAGCTGGGGAGGCAGGTGTACCGTGGGGCCAGCACCCACGGGCCTGAAGGACACAACTCTCAGGCATGACTCTTAGCTCCCACGCCGGCCACACAAGTTTGAACAAGTGGTGAAAACTTTCCTACGCTGGGTCTTCACATTGTGAAGCGCCTCACAGTGTCACTCGGAGGGTTGAATTAAGGAGCATAATGTGTACGAAAACCCTTGGTAAGCACTGGGGTCATTTTATTACATGGACATGGTTAAGTACAATCCTTTGCTGATTAGTGCTGTCCAGGGAAGCAGAGCCTTCCTCTTAGAGCTGTTTCTAGAATCCAGTTATCGGCAGCTGCTCTTCAGAGCAGCAGCGCCCCCCCCCTCCCCGCACCCCGGCAGGTTTCTCTGTTCTGTGGGCTGCCCAGAGGCGCAGGGTGAATCTGGGACGGCCCAGCCCCAAGGCTCTAGGTCCTCTGGGCATCTCTTTCCGCTCACTTTCCTGATCTATTTGGTTCGATTCATTTCTCTCACTATGGACACCACCTAGTATGTTATGTATCTGTCTTAAATTCTTCTGGGGACAAAGCAGGGTCTAACTAAGTACCTACCGTATACACAGAGAAACACTGGTGGTTTTGCATGCCATTGTTGTGTCTACTTTAAAAATATGTCCTGTTTGCGACTTAGGCTGGGTCATGGTAAACCACAAGACAATCACACCTGAGATGAGCCACAGGAAAGCACCCAGCACCGCACCTGGCTTGTGAAAAGGTTCCTGCAAATGCTAATTTCATCAGAAATTCAGACTCTTCCAGGCACAAAGGCATTAAGTGGCTGCGCAGGCCTGTTAATGGGATTCGACCCACTCCAGCTTTCCTCCCGGCGCCTTTTGCCGGAACAATTTCGGTGGAGTAAGGGGTGAAGTGTGCAGGCAGGGCAACAGCTGAACTTGGTGAACCCAAGTAAGAGGTGGGCGTGGGGGGTGTGGTGGAGGAAGGAACCAAGTAAGGCGAAGAGGCTCGTGGACCGTAAACACAGTTTAGCTGGGAAGGAAAGGAAGGGGCCTTGGTGGTAAGGAGGCTAGAGGTAGGCACAGGGATTTTATTGTTCTTTTAAGGTGGAGAGAGAATTCCGATTACCGACCCACGAGAAGCCGCTGGAAGCTGGGAGGTCTGGCGAACAGCGCAGGGGCTGGACTGCCGCCGCCGGGTGCGCGGTGCGTGGACTTGCTCCGGACCGAGGGGGGAGAAGGGAAACGGAGGCTCCGGGTCCGCCAGGGGGCACGTGACCGCGTTCCTGGCCGGCCCCTCCCTGTCCCCGACCATTCAAAGGATTGGGTAAACCGCTGATCCCCGCGCTCCTCCGCAGCGAGTCCCCTAGTACTGACTCCGTCCTTCGGCGCTGCGGGGCGGGGCGGGCTGGGGAGCGGCGCCGGCTGGGGGCTCCGCGACCCACGGGAAGAAAGTGCCCCACCAGCTGCGCGGGCTCCCAAGTCACCCAGACGCGGTTGGAATCCCAGCTCCACTTACTAACTGATCGCCCCCACTTTGCCTCAGTTTCCCCATCCTAAAAGTGGGGCTAAGAGCGGTACGCGCCTCCTAGGGCTCTTGTGAGGAATACATGGCACAACCTTAATAAAGCGTTCAGCGCCGAGCCGGTACCTAGTATCATGCAACAGGGGCTGTGATCTTTATCGTCACCATTCCCCAGCTCTCCAGGGCTGTTCGCTGTGAGGTTTGGTCGTCCCCAGACGGCACAGATGTTTGGACAGACTGGCTGGCACCAAGCTGGGCTCACCGACAGAACCAGGTGGTGGGCGGGGTGGTGGGGTGGCGGTGTGGCGGTGACGTGGGACTTGGGGACCGACCCAAACTCGCACGCCTCCTCCACCTGCCCTGCTCCCAGGGAATCTGCCGGCGTTGTCGCCAGGACCGGACAGTCTGCGGGGCTCTGCTCCACCCGCTAGCCGGCTCGCCCCGCTCTGTCTGGCTGTGCTGGTCCGAGGCGGCCTGATTCAGAATGACCACGTCCGGGTGAGTGTCACCAGAGCACAGAGAAGTGGGAGGTCAAACCTGGCCAGCCCGGAGCCATCGGAGAGTGGCCAGATGTGGGGTCTGCGAATGCCAGGGCAGGTGGAGGCGATAGTTGGTCTCCAAATTCAGTCCAACCTGCCCCCCACTCCCGCGTAGGTAGGGGCCGCGGGAAGGGCAGGGCGCCTCCTGGCGCTGTTGCTGTGCCCCCAGCGCACACTGGTTTCCCAGTTAAAAAATTCGACATGGAGGTGGAGGTTGCCTCTCGTTGGAACCAGGAGGCTCCGGTCCTCTTTCCTGCAGTTAGGATCGATCGCCTCGGGTCCGAGTGTCCCCCACCCGCGGGCTCTAGACGGTCGGGGAGCTGAGGCTGCGTCCCTTCCGTGGCTCCAGAAAATACCCTAGCAGGCAGGATTTTGGAAAGTTGACTTTCAGGTCCACGCGCGTCCTGGGGCGCCAAAGAGCGTCTAAGGAGTTGCATAATAAGTAACGGGAGAAAGGAGACTTGGAGGTCTACCTTAATGTTTATAAACTGCTTAGATGGATCAGAAATACAGCTTGTGCCTTTTTATTCCCGAAGTTTCTCTCTTCTTTGTAGAACAATCTTTTAGTACCAGCGAGGAAGTCACCTTGTGAAAACACGGTGAGATGATGTTTTAGGAGCATTTAAGTGAAGTCTACTTCGTGCACAGGATGAGACAGAGAGGGGGCAAGGGAAGCAGCCCTTGCACCCACCGAAGGTCCCTGGCTAAGGCTTTCTTCCCTCCGGTTTCCTTCCCCACCATCACTCCACCCACCACGCATTCCTCACTGCATGGCCACCCTAGGAATCCTTGCGCCATGCTAGAAACGAGTACCAATAAATTTAAAGCACGTTAGTGCTTGTCCAATTTGGCTTTCCCTGCGCAATCCAACAGATAGAACCTTACACAAAGGTCTGGGTTTTAAACGATGTATCTCTACGACCTTAAGGCTGCTGGCTAGTTGGGACCTTGGGGAAATTACAGTGCCTCTGAAGAAACTTAAACTTTCCTTTGCTTCTAAATCTTCTTTTTTTGTTGTTTAAAAAAATGTCTGCTTTTGAAATGGATACTTCTGATCTTGCTCTTCTAAGATAAGGCAGCCCAATAATGGGGGAAAGGTAGACTTGGGGGCCTGCCTTAATTTTCATAAGCTGCGAAGGGTCAGAAACACAGTTTGTCTCTCTTTACCCCCAAGGTTTCTTTTCTTCACATTTTTCAAATGTCAGTTGACTTTTTCGCTCCTTTGACACTGACAAGGAAGTCAGCCTGTGAAATGCAAGAACGTGTTCCTGAGAAAACGGCTCATGAGCATTAAAAAAAGTACACAGAGTACAGAGGATGAGGTGCCCCCACACACTCTACCCTGCCGGGGGAAATGATTGAGTGCTTTGCAAGAAGCTCAGTGAGTGGTGGGTGGCAAACCCTTTCCTACCCTATGGAGCACTTCTATGTTCTGTGTAGGGCCTGTTCTCGAGGCCTCGTAGCACCGCCTTGTGAAGGAAGTACTCCTAACTATGTCCACTCTACAGCTGTGGAAACTGAGGAAGTTCCCCATGGAATACACTGGAGGGAGCAGATTGGAACTCAGCTGTATTTGAGGCTAAAGCCAATGTTTTTTTTTTTTTTTTTGATTGTGTGGGTCGTTTTACTCATAATATTTTATTCAATGAATATTTGCTAGTGTTATGAATATGTGCTAGCTATTGTCGTAGGTGCTGGGGATACAGCTGTCCCAACCTTCTGGAGAAGTGGCAGCTGTCGCATAGTTGCCGTCATCAGCTGCTTGCTTTTAACCTCCCTCCCCTACAGAACAGAATTATTTTCTCTCATAATCAGTACTCATGATTATTTTCTTTCTTATTTCATTTTAAGACAATTAAAAGTAAGCTACATTTTTTAAAGATACTCAAGTTGTTAGGTAAAATACTTTGTGAGTTAAAATCCTTGTATACCAAACAAAATATTATACTTGGCAGTTTATACTGTTTTAAAGCATAAGTAATAAAATATGCTAATTTGAAGTTCATATATGTTATTAAAACTTAACAGTAACTACAGCAATTGCTTAGAACTTAGATTTTTATACTCTTTAGAAATGATTGAGGTCCCCAAAGAGCTTGTATCTATTCCTATTAAAAAGAGAAAATCAGAAACTACTTATTTATTCGGTCATTCAGAATAATAATCAGCCCTTGCCGGTGTGGCTCAGTTGGTTGGAGTGTGGTCCACCTGCATACCAAAAGGTTTCGGGTTTGGTCCCCAGTCCGGGCATGCAGGAGGCAACTGATTGATGTTTCTCTCTCCCGCTTCCTCTCCTGCTCTAAAAAAATCAATAAATATATCCTCAGGTGAAGAGTTGTTTTTAACAAGAATAATAATCATAAACCTACCAGATAGTATAATAATGTATGTTAATGAAAAATAGCTAAAATGAGTCAAAGGCTTGGCTGGGGCTGATGGACACACTTGAGTTCACGCAGGTCCTACTGGCTGCAGGCGTCGGCCCTCCGCCTGGCTCTGCGCCCGCAGCTCACAGCCTGGCGGCTGACCTCCCAGCGCCCATTGTCTGGGAGAGAAGGTGCCACCAACACAAAAGCCACAATGTCTCCTATGACCTGATTTCAGCAGTGATCTTTGCTGTTATATGTCAGAATAGAACAAGTGACTTTTTCTGCTGTCTGTCAAATAGAAGAAACCTTGAGCAATAATTTCATTATTTCAATTAGTTGCAGGGTTTGGATAATTTTTTTTTTTTTTTTTAGCTGAAAGCTTATTGAAAAAAAAATAGGAGAAGCCCAATTGTAAGTTACCACCCAACCCAAGCCAAATGACAACTTTGGAAGCAACGTGGTTGCTAAAACAATAAGTGAATGGTCTAACCCCTCCTGGGTCTTGGAACCATACACCCTTGCCAAGAAGGAGTGAGGCAGTAAGTCTGTGCGCCACTTACCCACCACACTGAACTCCTGGGGGTGGGGTCTACTCCTGATCCATCTTTGTGTTCTAGATCCTTGTCTGGCATATAGTGAGTGCTCAGTACGTTTTTACTAAATTAAGTTGGATTTTTGCAAAATTTATACATATCTCTAATGCATGTTTATATTGTATACATACTGTATAAATACCCCACTTGGGTGAATATCCCATAAGAGCAGGCTATGCCTCACATATTATACAAACTGTAGCAGGGGTGTCCAACCTTTTGGCGTCTCTGGGCCACAATGGAAGAAGAAGAGTTGTCTGGGGCCACACATTAAATACACAAACACTAATGAAAAGTGATGAGCAAAAATAAGGTTCTAAGTAAATTGACGATTTTGAGTTGGGCTGCATCCATAGCCATCCTGGGCCGCGTGCAGCATGCCGGCCACCGGTTGGACATCCCTGCGTTAAAGAGTCCCCAAGAGTCATTTGTGTGTGACCACTGCTAACGTTAGCTGTGTTTTAGAATTCTGTCTAGTACGTGCCGCCTCTGATTAAAACTACTCTGTAGAGCACTGATTCCTTATAATACTGTCTCTAAAACATTTTTCTGATAAAAAGGTGAAGTGATCCTTTTCAATGCATACTTAGTGTATACGTTTTTACCCTCAAGCCAGGACTGGAGATAGTGTCCCCACACTCCCACCATCAGCGTCCCTGTGCCACACAGTCCCCTGTCGCAGCCAGAGGGACATCACTGCGCCATCATGATGAGTTCAGAAGGGTTCTCCACTGTGGCTCCTTACTCACAGGAACGGCCTCCTCCTGCCGCTCATTGTAGCCCGGGGACAGCCCTGGTCCGCGATGGCTGAAGAAGGTGGGCAGAGAGTGGAGTGGACTGGGACAAAGAAACCGAGAGAGGAGATAATATGATGCTGAAATGCCAGTTTTATGATGAAAGCTCGGTGCATTTTTAAGGAAATGGTTGACAAAGCACAGGGTTAAGACCAGCAGGTAACTGGGGGCGTGCAGAAGTTGTGCGACAGTGTATTCCCAAGTATTGCGTCTTAGCTGCTGCCCAGAGGTTTTGATATGTGGTGTTCTCATTACCACTTAGGTCAAACTGTGGTCTAACTTCCAGTGTGATTTATTCTCTGACCCATGGTTATTTAGAAGGATATTTCTGATTTCTGAGAACAGGGATTTCACTGCTCACTTAATTGCATGGGGGGCAGAAAATATACTCCATATTATTTAAGTTCTTTGAAACTTTGGACACTTGTTTTATGCTTCAGAATTTGTTCAATTATTATAAGTGTTCTGTGTGCATTTGAAAAGATTGTCTATTTTATAGTCCTTAAGTGCAGTGTTCTACATACGTTCATTTACATCAAGTTTGCTGATGGCTTGGTTCAAATTCTTACTAATTTTTTGTTTGCTTGCTCTGTTAGGAAGAATAGGGTATTAAAATCTTTCACCTTGATTGTGGATTTGTCTATTTCTTATCGTAATTTTATCAGTATTTTGCTTCATATATTTTGAGGCTATGTTATAAGAATAAGAATCTTGTTCTGAACTGAGTATTTTATCTTTGAAGTATTCCTCTTTATCTGTGGCTTTGGATTTTGTCTTAAAAGTGTGCTTCATGCCCTGACTGGTGTGGCTCAGTGGATTGAGCGCTGGCCTGTGAACCAAAGGGTCATGGGTTTGATTCCCAGTCAGGGCACATGCCTGAGTTGAGGGCCAGGCCCCCAGTAGGGGGTGCATGAGAGGCAACCACACATTGATGTTTCTCTTCCTTTCTTTCTCCTTGCTTTCCCCTCTGTCTAAAAATAAATAAATAAAATCTTAAAAAAAAAGTGTGCTTCATTAGTATAGAGATAGCAACTTTATCTTGGTTACAATTGGTGTAGTTAGCATTTTTTTACTCTCAGGGTTTCTACATCCTTGTGTTGTAGCTATTTCTCTTGCAAACTGCGTATAACTGGGCTCCTCTTTTTCCTTCAGTCTGACTAGCTTTGTGTTCTAACTGGAGCATTTAATCAACTTATGTTTATGTAATTGTTGGTACACTATGTGATTGATTATTTCAGTATAACATTTCTTTGAGTGCTTTGTGTTTGTTCTACTGAATCTATGTTCTTCTTTCATTTCTTGCACTTTTTGATATTGATTATTTTTTATTATTCCATTTTCCTGTCTATTAGCTTGAAAGTTATTCACTATTTGTACTATTTCCATAGTCATTATATTATAGATTATAACGTACTCTTGGCCTATGGAAGTATAAAATTACTAGGTATTTTTAATCCTCCTCATAAATAATGCAAAGACCTTAGGACACTTTTAGTTTATTTATTGCCTTTCCTGACATGTCACTATTTTACTATTTTTTATTCTATTGTATTAAACCAAACAAACAGTATTATTGTTTTTTTTAAATTAATTTTTAGAGGGAAGAGAAGGAGAAAGAGAAGAAACATTAATTGGTTCCCTCTCACATGCTCCCAGCTAGGGACCTGGCCCACAACCCAGGCATGTACCCTGACCAGGAATCAAACAGGTGACCTTTCGGTTCATAGGCTGGCACTCAACCCACTGAGCCACACCAGCCAGGGCTATTGTTTTATGCAGTTAGTAGTTATCCAACTTTACCCACTTATGCACATTTTTTATTTCTTGTTATGACCTGCTGTCTGGGATAATTTCCTTTTAGTTGTTACACTAGTGCAAATAAGCTGGTGACAAATTCCCTCCAATGTTGTTTGCCTGAAAATGTTTTTATGGCACCTTCATTCTTGTATATGTGTTTTTGCTGGTATAAAGGATATTTCAATGTCCCTGGCTTCTCATATGTTCTGTTGGAAAGTTAGCTAGAATTCTGTTTTGAAGAGAATTCTCTTTTCTTCTCTGATTGCTTTTAAGATGGACTCTTTGTCTTTAATTTTCAGCATTTTTACTATATTGGTATTTGTGTTTCGTTTGTTTGTTTGTTTTTTAATTTCCCTCCTTGTGGCTTACAGAGCTCCTTGAAAACATGGATTGAAGTCTTTCATTGGTTTTGAGAGTTTTCAACCATTTTTTCTTCAAATATTGCTCTGCCCCATTCTCTGTCTCTTCCAGTACTCCAATACTCACCATATCCTCTGTGTCTTCACTTCTCAGTAATTTAAAATTTTTGGTTTTTCTCTCTTTAATTTTGGCTGTTTTCTTCTGACCCGCCTTCCAATCTTATCTTATTATCTATTCAATTCATTCAGAGTTTCTGTAACTGTTATTTTTGTTTCTAAAACTTCTGTCTGGTTATTTTTATACTCTTCAATACTGGGTTGACATGTTCAATCATTAACGTACAGTTTTTTTGAGGAGTAAGATGCTTATTTTATGACAGGTATCTGAGAATTCCAATATTGGAAGCCCTGCATTTTTATTATTTATTTTATTTTTTATTTTTAAATACACATAATTGTTTTTGTTTTTTTTTAGATTTTATTTATTTATCTTTAGAGAGGGAAGGGAGAGAGAGAGAGAGAGAGAAACATCAATGTGCGGTTGCTGGGAGACATGGCCTGCAACCTAGGCATGTGCCCTGACTGGGAATCGAACCTGCAATGCCTGGTTCGCAGCCCGTGCTCAATCCACTGAGCCACACCAGCCAGGGCGAAGCCCTGCATTTTTATTGTGTTAATTTCCTCATTTAAAAAAATGTTACACCCTGGCTGGGTAGCTCAGCTGGTTGGAGAGTCATCCCAATACGCCAAGGTTGCTGGTTCCGTCCCCGGTCAGCGTACGTACAAGACTCAGTCAAGGATTGCATAAATAAGTGGAACAACAAGTCAATCTCTCTCTCTAAAAAAAATAAAAATCAGTAAAAAAAAAATGAAAGATTCCTCATATGAAAAAAATGTCATCCTATCTCCACATGTTCCTTAAAAACATGGTCTTTACAAAATAGTTCGTGGAAATAATCTGAAATATAGGATAATTTACCCCAGAGATGACTTGTGTTTGGGACTGCTAGGCTCTGGAAGCACCGGCTCTGTAGGGTTGCCTCAGTTTACCTCAAGAGATGATGAATTCACTTCACTTCTCATTTCAAAGAAGCTTAGACGCCTCGCCTGGGAGTGCTTATCCGATTCTGATTCACCCTTCTCCCTGGTACCACAGCCCATTGGTGTTCTAATGCAAATCAAAGGGGATTCACCAGAAACCCCCACCCCTCCTCCACCCAGGATGGATCTTGAACTATAGTATTTATTCCTCTCGCCCCAGGAGGCTGAGAAAAGCATGCTTGGCCTATGACCTGCCCTCCCAGGAAGCAGCAAACACATCCAGAGGAAAAGTAGTCTCCACCCCTAACCTCTGTTACCGCTTGAATCCTATCTAAGTAACTCACTATGTAGGCAACCATTTGGTCTTTTCAAGCAGATTTTTTTTGGGTCCAGCTTTTCTCATCATCAGTGGGAAAGTTGATCTGAATTGCATGGTCCACTATTACAGGAGGCTGAAATCCCTTTTGCCCCTGAGGCTCCAGGTGGAAGTTGGTAAGACTGTTCTTGGAACTTCCACCAATCACAGTGAGGGTGGAGTATAGCCAATTTTAATTTAGTGCAAGGAAAATAAAGAAAGGTGGTAGTATTTGTACTCTTAGTCCCCTATGAAACACTGAAACAATTCATAGTCATTATACATATATAATTCAAATGGATTTCTATTACTTATGACCAAAAATTCCTAATATCAAAAAACTGTGTATATAACACTTTTGTCCCCCATCATTTTTGGTTATTAATAGGCATTAAGTGCTACCTCAAAGTTATGCTTCACCCTGGCTGGTGTGGCTCAGTGGATTGAGCACCAGCCCATGAACCAAAAGCTTGCCGTTAGATTCCCCATCAGGGCACAGGCCTGAGCTACGGGCCAGGTCCCCCGCTGGGGGCATGTGAGAGGCAGCTGATCAATGTATTTTTTGCACACTACATCAGTGTTTCTCTCCCTCTCTTTCTCCTCCCTCCCCCTTCTCTAAAAGTATATAAATAAAATCTTTTAAAAAATGCATTTCATTATTTTTCTTTAGATGTTTAAGCCCTCACACTAGGGTTGAACAAAGGGATGCGTGCACACTGGAGACGTTATTTCTCCCAAAGAACTATAACCACACACTCTCAGCATAAATATATGGTTGAGCTAATATCAATATACATCACATTTTATCAATTACATAATGAAACACATTAGCAAGTATCCAAATATTACAGTGCACAGCTCAAAAGGCATATATTAATGTCTGTTCGATTGATTACCAAAAGCTCACTTTTTTAAAAAGAGGAATTGGGAAGAAAGGGAAAATAATCATACTTGAAACAAAAATAATAGCAGTAAGCCCTAGCCAGTGTGGCTCAGCTGATTGAGCGTCATCCCACACACTGGAAGGTCGGGGTTTGATGCCTGGCCAGGGCGCGTGCCTGGGTTGTGGGTTCGGTCCCTGGTCAGGGCTTGTACTGAAGGCAACCGACTGATGTTTCCTTGCACATCGATGTTTCCCTCCCTCTTTTTCTCCCTCCCTTCTCTCTAACAACAAATAAAAATATCTTTAAAACATAATAGTGGTAAGCAACTTCCAAGGTATAAAAACATTACAAGGTGTTCAAAAATTTCATCTTGTTTTAGCTGCAGTAACAAAGCAGCACCACCTTCTAAAACTATGTACTAAAGGGTATATTCTACATGTTCTGCACAAGACGAAGGCAGCATTTTATTTAAAATATTAATAGTCTCTCTCATTCTTTCCGAGGCCCTTCCTGTTCAGTTATACTCCACATGCGAACATTCAATTAACTGTAAAGTTGGTTTTTTTTTGTCTGAAGTCATTAAGGACAGGTGCTTCTGTAAATGTAGATTTTCTTTTTTCTTTTGTAAAACAGATTTCCAAAATGGAGGTTTTCTATAACGGCACAAAATGCCGTTACTAGAAAGACAAAACTAATCACTGTACATTGCACAAAATGCCGATTTCTAGAAAGACAAAACTAATCACTGTAAGACTTGGTTAAAATCCAACACAAATGAATGCTTGCATCAGTCTAATTGTGCTGGTACAAACATGGGGGATTTCACATGAAACCAGCGGACCGGTAACCGTACAGGCCCTTCTTTCCGTGTTTGAAATGACTGAAGGGAGAAGCCACAGGAGGTCTAGTGTGTTCGTCATTCCTGGGGCTTTAATTCTATATGATACTGAAAATACACAAGTATTGGGCTGGGTATTTTGGTACTTAATCTCTCTAAATTTCTTTTTTTCTTTAAGATTTTATTTATTTTATTTTTAGAGAGAAGGAAGGAGGGAGAAAGAGAGGGAGAGAAAAATCAATGTGTGGTTGCCTCCTGCGGACCCCCTACTGGGGACCTGGCTCACAACCCAGGCATGTGCCCTGACTGGGAATTGAACTAGTGACCAGTTGGTTTGCAGGCCGGTGCTCAGTCTGCTGAGCCACACTCACCAGAGCTAAATTTCTTATGTTAATAAGATTCTGGGCTGGGAAGAGGTTTAAAGAAGACCTAACTTAAGAGTGCGTGATTTCAGGAGAGGCCAATGATACTAATGAGAAGCACCTTTTAACGCTGAACAGCAACAATCTTGTGCTAAGTGTCCAAATAGGACCAGGAGACGGGGCTCACGGGGGTTACCTTAACACGTCTGTCTGCCACAAAGGTCGCACATGTTTCTTCTTAAGTTTCTGCTGCTTATTTATTCTGTCCCTTTGGGTTGTTAATTTGAATTAGATCTCTTCTTTCATTCTATTTTGACTCATTGTTGATTTGTAGAAAACTGTAGAGTAGTGTGGTTTTGAATCCGGCATCCACTGTTTACCACTGAGCAATTTTCTTTTCCTCTTTAAGCCTCTGCTAACTCATCTGTTAATTGAGTGGCTTAACGGAACCTCTCTCTTTCTGTTGTTGTCAGAATTAAATGAGATGATGTGCATGAAGCTCTAGGCAGAGGATTAGAACATAGTGGTCATTAGATGATAACACTAATAATTATTATCAGAAATATTTATGCCCTGACCGAGTAGTTCAGCCACTTGGAGCACCGTCCCAATGCGCCAGGGTTGCGGGTTAGATCCGCATCAGGGTGCAAGCAGGAGCCAACCAATGGATGCGTCAGTGGGTGGGGCAACAGATCGATATTTCTCTCTCTCTCACATCAGGAAGTGAAAAATGTATTTACTCACAACTAGCTACCCTTCTAAAATCTTACTATTTCCAATAATTTCTCATTTAATACATTTTAGTTTTCCAGTATGCAATTATTTCATCTGTAAAAATATTATGCTTGTTATTCCCCTTGTTTTATATACCTTTCGTATTTTATAAGCTAATTTTACTGCATTGATTGTGCCTTCATGACGATATTAAGTAATAACAGTGGGCATTCTTATCTTGTTCCTGACAATAATGGAATGAGAAGCATAATTTTTTTACAGATGAAATAATTGCATCCTGAAAAATGAAAATGCATTAAATGAGAAACTACTGGACCAGAGGTGGGGACTTCTTTTTTTTTATTATTTTATTTATTTATTTTTAGAGAGGGAAGGAAGGAGGGGGGAGAGAGAGAGAAACATCAATGTGCGGTGCGGTTGCTGGGGGACATGGCCTGCAACCTAGGCATGTGCCCTGACTGGGAATTGAACCTACAATGCCTGGTTTGCAGCCCATGCTCAATCCACTGAGCTACACCAGCCAGGGCAGAGGCAGGGACTTCTGTCTATATAGGTCAGCTCCCCTCTGGCTCTGGGAGTATGTTTTCCCTTTTCACCAAAGGCCAAAGAGTGTGTTTCCCAGGCTGGAGTTGAAGCCGAAATACCGAAGACGTCTTATAGGAGCAGAATGGGGCAGACCAGTGCAGGGCAGAGCAGACAGGAGCCTGGTCCCGAGGCCACCAAACCACAGTCCTGTTTTCACAGCCCTGCTGGGTCACAGTCGAGCTATTTACAGCAAATAAAATTCCTTCTTCACCATACCCCAAATTAGGAATTAATGCTGACTGACCTTGGGTGACCCATCATTATTCCTAAGTACTTATTCTTGTATCCCTGTAAAGCTGTTTTGTAAACCCGGCTGGAACTGTTCACTTTTGAAACATGGATTTGGGACTTTGTTGAAAAGGGGGGGGGGTTGCATAGGCCTTCAACAGCTTCCTCACTTTTTCTTTTTTCCACTTCAGAGGTCCGCTTATACCATTTATGTTTTTTTTAGAAAGTGACACCTCTCATGTAGGTATTCAAGATCTAGCTTCTGTCGTGTCTCACTTTCTCCTTTGCGCTCTTCTCCTCCCCTTTCTCCTCAGCTCAGGGCCCCAGGACACGCCAGTCACTACCTCTGCTTCCCAGTTCCTGGGGGGGGGTTCTGGTTCATTGGCCCAGTTCAGATGTCCATCCTTAGTCGAGCCAGCCGTGGCCAGGGCAGTGCCGTGTAATACCCACGGGGCTTGTCGGTGTAATCCTTGTGATTCAGGAGAACAGTCTTAAAGAAGGGAGGTTGTAAACCAGCAGCTCTGCCCGAAGTTGTCTATTCAGTGCTTAGATTTAGTAATGATTCGATTTTAGGTTTTTTTCTACTTTGTACTTGCATTGTAACTAAGTTGTTTCTACTTTTCTTAGATTGATTTTGTTGTCCTTTCTCAAACTCATTACTTGACTGATCAATTTTTTTTTGTTTTGTGATTAGACATTTGTATTTAAAGCTTCAAAATGTCCCCTTCATGTAATTTCAGCATATTCCGTAGTTGTGTACGTAGTGTCTTCATTGCCTTTATATTCTTATTTTAGATTTTATTTATTTATTTTTAGAGAGGGAAGGAAGGGAGAAAGAGAGAGAGAGAAACATCAGTGTGCGGTTGCTGGGGGCCGTGGTCTGCAACCCAGGGATGTGCCCTGACTGGGAATCGAACCTGCGATGCTTTGGTTTGCAGCCCGCACTCAATCCACTGAGCTAAGCCAGCCAGGGCCATTGCCTTTGTATTCTTGCTCTGCTCTTGTCCTTGATTCAAGAGCTGCTTTGGAAAGTTTTTTGTTTTTGGTTTTGAATTTCCATGTGGTTGAGGGAGGGAGTTTTTAGTAGGTAACTGATTAACTGTTAAGTATATGATCTGAAAAATTCTACTTTATTACAGTTTTCTTTGTGTCCAGGTATGTGGCCAATTTTGTAAATGTTTTAAGAGCCCTTTCACAGAACATGAATTCTATCATTTAATTGCTCTTATATATTTTTGAGAGTTGATCTGTTAAGGACTAAGACGTTAAAATGTTAGAGGTTAGATGTGAGAATGTTAGAATCTATGGCTATTTTTATATTTTGAATCCTTCTTTTGTAACCTGCAGTTCTTTGCTTTGTGCATTTTAGTGTTGTTATTCAGTAGATGAAGTTCACGACCACTACAATGGTTTTGTGGATCTTGCATTTGACAATTATAAGTGATTCTTCTGGTCCTATTTAATACTTTTTTTTCTGCCTTGAGTTCAACTGAGCTCACATTAATATTACCAACTTTACTCATTTTTTCCCCTTAGAATGCTTTTGCCTATTATTTTATTTGTGATTTTTCTGAGTCTTTGTTTTTTTGATTTTGCAATTTGATTTTTTCAACTTATCAGAAATAAATTTTGACAAATGGTATAAAGTATAAATGTAACTTACATTTCCCCTTAAGTAACATTTCCTTTATACATTACACAATCAACTCATTTAATACCTAATCAGGAAAAACATATTTTAACGGGGTTTGCTGTTTTGTGCCCCAACAGCTCTAGATGTCTGTGGCTCTTCAAGATGTCCGTCTTCCTCTTAGGAGCTGGCGTGGTTTTGTTTGTGCTCAGAGGGGTGGACCTTCAGGAAGAGTTCAGCCTCCACCTGGAGCTCCCTCGTCCTGCTCAGCCTGTCCACATGCCGAAGCTTCTACCTGAGAAACATCTCAGGAGCCTCTTTACCTACGATGGAGTCTGGTGAGGCATCACCTGTCCTCTCTTTTCCGCCTTGGTCCGGCGTCTCCCTTGCTCCTCCTGTGGTTTGCTCTGCCCTTTTGTACCCATGTGACACTGGTTCTCTACCTTCCGGAACCAGCGCTGGTTGCAGAAATGATTCCCAGCTGTGGGACCAGGGACGGGCTTGGTCTCCAGGGCACAGCCTCTGCTCTCTGCAACGCTCAGCAAAGTCCTTTAAAACCTTGGATTTAACTGTCGCCTTTTCGACCTTCCAGCCTCCTCTTCTGGTGGGGCTGAAATGCCACTGGCATTCCCGAGACTCAAGTGTAAGGAAGTCTGGTGCAGGGGATAGCGCAAGGGACGGGGCCTTCGCCCAGTGTCCCTCTTCTCTGCTCCCCACCTCTCTGTCAGGGACCGCTGTGAGATTCCAGGGTCTCAGCCCAGCTCGGACAGCGCTTCTGGGGCAGGAGATTCTCAGAATGACACACTGGGTGAGGCTTAGGCTCCCTCTCACCCACCAACCCACCCGCCCAATCATGGCCCATCCTCTGGCTCGTTGCAGGCTGTTCCCGAAAAACCAGTGCCGGTGTGAAAACAACCACCGGGGCTACCGCTTTCAGGACGCCTACGGCTGGACAGAACTCCCTGCCGTGAAGGCGAGGAGGCAGGCTGAATTTGAACACTTCCAGAGGAGGTATGGTGGGCTGGGAGGGCTCTGGGTCCTGAGGAAGAGCAGAAGCTCTCTCTGCTTTGTCCTGAGAGCGTGGGTCTGAAGAGAGAAGGAAGGAGCTCCCCTCCTGCAGGGCTCCTGGGAGGAACTGTCGGGAACAAACCAATGACAGAGAACTGAGGAAATAGCCCTTAGATGAAGCTTTCTAAACTTTGCATGTATAAAATGGTTTGTAATGATAAAGGAGCAAAGGAATGGCGGTGGTTGGAAGGGTCCGTGTGGGGCTATGGCACAGCTTCCCCCCACAGCCAGACTCTCTGAGCAGGTGGCTTTGGAGTCTCACCGAGTTGCACTGTCTTGTTCATTTACACTCAGAACAGACTGTCTCCCTGCTGTGCTCAAGGTGCAGGATTATTAATTGAAAAGAGCAGAAATTGATTATGGCTGGCTTCTGTCAAAAGGGAATTTGTGGGAAAGGTGTTGGGAACTCACCAAATCTGTAGGTAGTAGGATGACCAGGCTGCGAAATTAAGATACAACAGAGTGCATAAGGGCTGGGCAAGCCCTTCAATTAATTAATTAATTGATTATTTAACAATGATTTATGAGCTATCGTAGAAGGTGTGCTATAATAAAAAAAATAATAGCACTGTGTTGAAGGACTTTAACTTTGAAACAAGCTGGATGGCAAGTTACTTAACCTCATAGTACGTCAGTACCTTGTAAGAAAAATTATAACAGGGATGCCTCCTTCAGAGGCTTATTGTAAGTGAATGGTGTCAACGTGCAAAGAATTAGTAACTGAAAAAGGGCCTGACATGTACAAGCGCAGCAAAAAACTTACCTACTCTCAGTGTTGTGGTTTACTAGTAACATCATCATCTTATAGTTCTTCACGGGCAATACACAATGCAGGAAAAGATACGTAAATCACCTATATATTAGATGGTTAGAAGTGCTAGTTGGAGACATAAATTAAAATACTGTGGTAGGATGCTATCTGATGTCACAAAATTTCACAGGATCACGAAGGAAGGTGACTTTGAACTCTGGCTTGTTTATCAAGCAGGTGTCTCCCCGGGGTCCCCGTGAAAAAGCATTCCAGAAAGAAGAGTTGCGGCAGAGCCCAAAGCCAGCGTGGGCCCTTCAAGCCGGTGGGCTGACGACAGAGCAGGCCACCGAGCCCAGTAAGCCAGGGTGTGTCAGCCCGGAGGCGGCCAGTCCGGAGGGACGTTGTAAGCCAGGAAGAGGAGTGTACATGTTGTTTTCTGGGTAGTACAAAGGATGGAACGGTTTAAAAGACTGACAGGTTATCTGAGATACGTTTGCGAAACGTCACGCTGGCCTCTGCGGGGAGTAAGCTGCAGTGAAGGCAGAGGGCATGCAGGGAAGCCTGCGGAGTCGTCGGGCGGAAGGTGCGTGCTCGTTCGGCTGGAGTAGCTGTTGGCCGTGCCTGCTTGTGGGACAGTCCCCGGTGGGCGACTGAACCTCAGTTGTGAATCACAGATGAGAAGGAGTGAACTGGGCTCTGTCCAGGTTCGATCTGGGGAATCAGCCACTAACCCCTCAAACTACATACCCAGGGAAGACTCCCCAGAAGAAAGACAACAGCACCAGCAGGAAGGAGTACTGAAGTCAGAGAGCCCGTGGAATGCGCAGGTGATTCCGGCAGGGATTCGAACCCTGGTCCCATCCAGCTGTGTGCAGAGCAGCAGCGTTCAGTAGTGAGGAGTGCTGCCAAGTGAGGCAGATGGGCTGCGTTCAAGTCTGGCATCCTCCGCATCCCGGCTAGGGGACCCTGGGCAAGCAGCTTAACCTCCTTTGTGAATGACGATAGTAATAGTCCCTAGAATTTTTGTGAGCATGAGTTGATACGTGGAAGGGCTTGAAACTGTACCAGGTTGGTAGCCCCAGTGAGATGATATGGTAGGATAGCAGAGATGATAAGCAAAGTATCTGTGAGTCCATGAGCAAAGCTCTCACGCCAAGCAGTACCTGGGCTCCCTAACCCTTTCTGTCCATCTCCCGTTGGGATGGTCCTCACTGTTTGTCTGCTGGAGTCTCTGTGGGGTCCCTGGTGGGACTTGAGGTGCCTAGCACAGAATAGGGCTCAACAAACATCTATGAAATAAGTAGATGGTTGAGGGGCAACTCTGGGGTGTGTTTATGTGGGATGATGGCTCTGTTTGTTCTGGGCAGTGAGGGGACCGCTGAGAGGAAGAAGTCACGGCTGTGTCAAGGAGGGAACACCTCAGCTGTGCCAGGTGCCAGACGTGCGTGGTGGGGAGGGAGGGCAGGAGATGGGAGAGGTGAGATAGGGAGGCGTGGGACTGTGGGGTGGAGCGCTGATCTTCAGAGAGCTGGGAAGCAGGAATTAGAAGAAGGCCGTGACTCCAAACAGGGAAGGAGCTGGCCTTGTCTTTAACTGCCCCTCCCTCACCTGTGGACATGCCCATCTTTCTTGAAATGATACCTGACAATTCGGGTATGAACAACAGCGATGAAAAACAGAGCCCAGTATGAACATCAGTGTGAACCAGGTCTCGTGACAGTAAGGAAGTAGCTGGACAGAGAGACACCCACTTCCTACCAGTGCCTCAGATCTCACCACCGGCTGATGGAAAAACACTGAACATCTGCCCTGGGCAAGGCACTGAATTAGGAACAAAGAGAAATCTGATCTAGGTCCTGCTCTCAACAAGCCTGCGGTTCAATGGAGAAGATACAATCAGTGGCCCTCCTCCAGAGTGGTGTTCATTCCCTCCACAGCCACCGCACCGTCATAACCACAGAGTGGCCGACCCAGTGCTGAGTGAGTGTGGGCGGTCTGTGGCCCTGCACTGTCGCCAGCACGGTGTGTGGAACTCAAGAGTTCAAGTCAAAGCTCAAGTTCTGAATAGCGGTGAGGAGTAATGTGGTACAACTTAGAAGGAAGAGTCACTTCCAGCTCTGGGAACGAGAAAGGAACAGTCAAGAAGATGGCAACATTCAGCCCTGGCTGGTGTGGCTCAGTGGATTGAGTACCGGCCTGTGAACTGAAGGGTCGCTGGTTCGATGCCCAGTCGGGGCCCATGCCTGGTTACAGGCCAGGTCCCCAGTAGGGGGCGCGTGAGAGGCAGACACACATTGATGTTTCTCTCCTTCTCTTTCTCCCTCCCCTCTCTCTAAAATAAAATCTTAAAATAGTGACATTCGGAGCTGGTCTCATCTCTGTCACCAAGCAAGTTCCTAGTGTTCTGTGCTGATGCCTAGGTCTGGGTCCCCCCGGGAATGGGGGGCTTTATTTTCTTTTTTGTCCCTGTTGGGTCAGGGCCTGGCAGTCAGGAAGGGAATGGATAATGGGGCACAAAGTGATGTGTGGCTTGAGGCAGAGGCCTGGGTGTGGCTGGTTTCTGGAAGGAGAACACCCAGTTTGGAGGAAAGTGCTTCAGGCATTAAGAAGAATCAAGTGGATCTAGACACACCCCCCATAGGGGAAGAAGTTCCATCGTTTATTATGACAAAAAAGGAAGGCACAGAGAGTTTGTACAGGGTACTACCATTTGTGTTTTTAAAAGCAAGGGGAATATTCGTGTGTGAGAGTGTGTGTAGGTCCATTTATACACGCTAGGGGGGAGGTACGAACAGTGGGGGTGAATGTTTAACAAGGGGTTTTTGAAGCATTTTATGGCTGCTTTCAGTGTTCGCCAGTTTTTGTGGTTTAGTCACCACGCCGTGTGGGTTCGAGCTACGGACCCGATGTCACTGAGTGCATGGCTGGGAAGGCATCCTCCGCAGGTCGCCGTCCTGTAATATCTACACTGTGCAAACTCCCTGACAGATGCCTTTTTGGGCATTACATTATATTTTATTTCGAGTGTATATAATTTAAATTTTATTAATGGCTGTATTTAACAATTGGCTTGCAAAATTCCTCAAAATTCAACTACTATTGCCTTTCCCTTGCCAGGACAAGCCAGCTCCAGGGTTGTCCCCCGTGGCCTGATTATTTTGTTTCTCTTTTGCTGGCCGTGATTTCCATTTTTATTGTTGATGCCATTACAGACGTCCCCGTTTACCCACCTCCACCCAGCCCGTGGTTTTTGTTTTTTTAAGTGCTTTGTTGTAAACTGCCTCAGTTCCCGTGTGGAATTAGAGGCTGGTAGTAAGAAGGGGGATTATTCGGAGGGGTGAGGGGGCCAATTTACTTTCCAGTTCTCCCCATTGGCAGCACCAGGCTCTGGGCAGAGGCACCACTTTAGGAACTAACCTGGGCCGCTGGGTGTCGGGGCAGCTGCTAACGCTCGGTTTCCCTGCAGGGAAGGGCTGCCCCGCCCACCGCCGCTGCTGGCTCCGCCCAACCTCCCCTTCGGGTACCCGGTCCACGGCGTAGAGGTGGTGCCCCTGCATACTGTTCCTATCCCAGGTAGGTACGTCCCCATCTGAGAGGACCGAACTACTCTCCTGCTCCTTCTTAGGCAAAAGGAAGTAGCAGAAGGGAACAGTCATAAATTGAGTACCTGCTGTGTACCCAGCACAAGGCAAGAAGTTTGACGTGATTTCATTTAATGTTAATGCCACTCTTCCCACCACCGGAGATCACCCTTAGTAGCTGTGACCTCCCGGGGACTATGAGGTAACACAGAAGGGGACAGATATCCGTGCGCCCCAAGGAATCTTAGGACATAATCAGCTTTTGGTGTCCTACAGAATCATGGGAGCAGGCAAAGCATGAGCTCATCTCCAGGGAGTGCAATATTTATATTGATTAAAACTCTTAGGCCTGTGCCCTGACTGGTGTGGCTCAGTGGGCTGGGAGTCCCGCGAATTGAGAGGGACGCTGGTTCAATTCCCATCAGGGCATCACATCTGAGGGAGGCAGTGTCCGTGCTGGACCTGGCTGTCTGGGGACCCTGCTGCACACACAGGGACCCTGATAGCCCCATCCTGTGGGGAGATCATTGAGGGGGGCTCTGGCTGAGACACAGGCACCACTGTCTTCTAGAAATGAAGCATTTATTTGGTTTTTAAACAATTATACATCTTCTTGTCCTGAGCAGAAACTTGCTCCGGGCGGGGGTGGGGGGAGGGGTTTTTACTCACTCCTCTAGTTCAGCATCACAGCTTTGTGAGGTGCACACTATTCTGCCAGTTTCACAGATGAGTTCAGAAAGTTGCCTGTGGGCGCTAGGGAAGGTATGTTTGAATTAGAACTTGAACTAGTCATGTTATAAGAAAAGAGGTAAATGCTAAAGTAGGTACATTTAGGGTTGTTAGTGTCTTTGAGTAGTCATTTGAAAATGACGTGATGCTTTGGATGACTCATTTTTTATTGTGGTAAAGCACACATAACAAACTTTACTATTTTAACTATTTTTAGGCGTACAGTTCTGTTACATTAAGTACATTCACATTATTCTGCAGTTACCACCACCACTCATCCCTGGAATTTTTTCATCTTCTGAACTGGGACTCTGTACCTTTGACATTAACTCCCGTCTTCCCCCGCCCCTGGCAACCACCATCTACTTTTTGTCTTTTTTACATAATTTTTGCAGATATTATTTATTTATTTTTAGAGAGAGGGGAGGGAGGGGGGAAAACACCAACGTGTGAGAGATACTACATTGATCAATTGCCTCTTGCAGACCCCCAACTGGGGACCTGGCCTGCAACCCAGCTACGTGGCCTGACCAGGAGTCGAACCAGCAGACCTCTGGTTGACAGGCAGCTACACCAGCCAGGGCCACTTTCTGTCCTGATGGATTTGACTGCTCTAGGTGTCTCCTGCCAGGATTGTTTCCTTCCCTTCAGTAACAGAGATACCTGGAAGGGACTGGATTAATTCACAGCACCCACCCGAGGCTGAGGATAGGCATCAGAGCTTTTAGAACCACTGGAAGGACCATGGAAAGCATCTAACAGAACCCTGGGGAGACGGAAGTGTGTCTGAAAATACCCTGGAAAGGAGGGGACACTTAAAGGGACTCTGGGAGGAGGTGGAGTCAGCCACGAAGGTGGAGAGATTCAGACAGCCCTTGGAACCCTCTCAGATGCTGTTTTCTTTTTTGTCCTCTTGTCTGCATCCTGCAGGTCTCCAGTTTGATGGACCCAACGCTACCATCTACGAGGCAAGAGTCCCCTTCCCAGTCTTTTTGTGCACGTGGCATCCTGTCCTTGACTCACAGCCCATGCCCCCTCCCCCAGTCTCAGATTTTGATAGAGCCCCATCCAGATTCACCATCAGACTCGAGTCTGAAGTGGGGAGTGGGGGGAAGGGTGCTTATGGAAGGCACACTTTTTCCAGCCATAGGAGTGGCTGCAGTGCCAGGGAGGACTTTCCAGACCACGTCAAAGCCGAGTCCCCACGGACACGGCTGCTTCTTCTGCAAGAAGAAGATGCTGCCACGGTCGTGGCTCCTGTGTTACGCTGCCTCTGTCAGGATTAGCACCACCACAATGGGTGCCCGTGCCCCGCCCTGCTTTCCCCGCTTAACAAAGCTCCAAATCAAGGTCTTCTGCAGGTATATCTGACTGGTGGGACATACATCACATCGAAAACCCCAACTAAAAAGGGGCCTGGGAAATGTAGTGGTTGTTTCCTTACCTCTGCATTTTAAACAGAGGTTGGAAGGGGTGAGGAGTGAGCAAAGCTGCCCCACCCTGTGGGGGCTCCTCTGCCTCCACCCAGCTAAGCCCCCACCCCACCTGCTTCTGTGTCTTCTTTACAGCAGCCTCTGTATCTGAACTGCCTTATCGTGTGTGACTGTTTGTGTATTGCCTCTCTTCCCGAGCAGACCATAAGCTTCTTGGTGTCTGTCTCAGTCACAACTCTTCCCTCGTGCCTGTGGTTTGGATCTCAGGAAATGTCCATTGACTGACGGAAGCGTTTTCAGCAGGAGTGACATATTCTAGTCTCCTTCTCATAAAGATAACTCCAGTTGCAGAAGACGAAAAGGCCAGAGAAGAGAGTAGCACTGAAGAGTAGCAATGGGGATGAAGAGAAGTAGACCGATCCCAGCTAGATTTCGAAGGTAGCACTGATAGGGCTGGTTAATAGATTAGCTGCAAGTGTGAGGGAAAGGGCAGAAGAACAGCAATGATTTCCGCTGGGGGCCTTGAGCAGTTGAATGGGTGAAGGTGCCATTCACAAGGCAGGGAGAACCAGGGAGAGGGTGCAGACAGGTTTATAGAGAAAAATCAATAGCTCGGTTTTGAAGACATCAGGTGGATTTGCTTGTGAAACTTCCAAGCAGGGCAGCCAACCAGGCAGCTGGATCTCAGAAAGCGATGAGCTGTTGACATACATTCTGAAACCATCAGCACATGGATGGTATTTAAAGTCTTGGGAGTGGACGAAATCTTCTAGCAAGAAGGTATTAGAATAAGAAGGCAAAGGGCGCAGAATCAAGCCCTGAAAAACCTCCATGTGGAGGCCCGGTAGAGGAAGAGGGGTTGGCAAACCGAAGTCGAAAGGTGCTGCCTGTGGGAGGAAGAAGAAACCTAGGAAAATGGCATCCTGTAAGCTGAGAGATAAGAGAAGAAAGGAAACTGCTTGAACGCTCCAAGCCCCAGGGCTTGATGCTCCTCTGCCGGACCTGGAGCAGTGACGGCCCGGCCCGCGGAGCCAGACCCCAGCTTCCGGGACGCCCATGACGCCCCTCCCCTCACCCCAACGTTCGCTCTGCCTGCTGGCCACGCTGGGTACGTGCCCTTCCGTGCATTTAGCCTGTTTGTACCTCACCCACCCTAGGTCACCCTGACTGCTTCTCTGGGGACGTTCCACACCCTCGTTGACATCCCAGACAGTGTGGTGCAGGGCAGAGGTCAGAAGCGGCTGACCATCTCGACCAGGGACCGGAAGCTGTTGAATTTCATCCTCCAGCACGTGACCTACACCAGCACGGTGTACCAGCGCCACAAGGTGGATGTGGGTGAGAGCCTGTCCTTGGATGGCAAACAGGGAGCTGGAAAGTCTGCCAGGTGCTCTCAAGGTCTCTCTCCTCCCAGAAGCCTGCCTGATGCTTCCCTTGCTCCTGTTTCTAACCCTAGACATCTAACTCCTGAATTACGGTACCCAGTACTATCCCCACATTGCCATTGACCCCATTGAAGGGACTCAAGGAAAGGACAGGTGAAATGCCTGCTCATCCCTCTGTGAGGACAGATCTTTCTTGCTGCGTACCTGGAAACCATCCAGTTCCTTTCCCTGTTCTCTAGTTCTCAAAACCGAAGCCTTCAGCTGTGGTAGAGGAAGGAGCCGGTCGATGCATCCGTTCATTGTCCGGGTATTAACAGGAAAAGGATGTGGGGAACAGCCTCGTCCAGAGGGCCCTGGCTTTGACTTCTCCCCAATCAACGCCCCCAACCCCTGCTCTAGGAACTTTCTGGAATTCCCCAGGGGAGCCCGGTTTCTTTGCGCATGAATTGAAGTCGCCCCTTTCTCTTTTGCCTAGCATCCCCAGAACACTAGTATAAAGAAACGAGACGTGGGCGAGATTACTCAGGACCGCACACTGAAGAGTGGGCTCTCTCCGCCTTCAGGTTCTCAAACATTTCCTTTCGCAAAACGACCATGTGAATTAAAAGAGGCAGGCAGTATCATCCCGGTTTTGTAGCTGGAGGAGATCGAGTGATTTGCCCAAGGCGTTTCAGATAAGAATTGGCAAAGTCAAATTTAATTCACACCCTCTGACTCCACCCTACCCCACCAGATTCTAGCAAGGGCAAGAAATGTGAGTTGAGGAACACTCAGCAGGTTTCGGCAGGGACACGCAGCACATCAGGAGCCAGAGTGCCGAGGGACTCCACTGGGTCTTCAGTCTTAGCCCAGCCAGGATGCTGTCTACCAAACCTCCATCCCTGCCTTGCATGGGCTTTCCTGGGTAGCGTGGAGAGTGACCCAGACACAGTGCTGACCTCTCTGACCCTTTTTCTTTCTGCAGTGAGTTTGGAGTCCAAGTCCTCAGTAGCCAAGTTTCCAGTGACCATCCGCCATCCTGTCCTCCCCAAGTTATATGACCCTGGACCAGGTAAGGCCCTTGTCCCTGGGGCTGCATGGAGGCATCCTGTAGCACTATTGGTGGAACCCAGATCCCCTCTAAGACGGAGGCGGAGACTCCATCCGAGCAGCAGCTCAGATCTGGCTCCGGACAGTGTTGTGTGGCAGGAAGCAGTCCGAGGACACACCGCTCTGATAGTGGTTACTTATGCTAATTATACGGTCGTGCATATTTTGAGAAAGACCTAATGACCGATAACACTTTAATGAGGAAGAGTAATAGGAATAAAAACAGAATGGTACTGGGGCATGAATAAATGTATCAGTGGAATCAAACTGGAATTCCAGAAATAGACACATCGGAGTTTTACCTTGTGATAGAGGTATCTTTTCAAATTAAAGGGGGGCAGATAGATTATTTAAGAAGCCCTGTGGGATGACTGTTAGCTATGTGTACATGAGCAGCTGAATCTGTCCCGTAGCTCATACCGAGATAAATTCCAAATAGATCAAATGTCTAATTTTTTAAGTACTAGAAAAAAATGTAGTTTAAAAATAGCATTGGAGTATAAGGTCTTTCTGAATATAACACAAAACCCAGAAGCTATAAAGAAAAGACTAACACATAATATACATAAGATTTTTTAGCATTTTTGTGGCGGAGACACACCATTCGCAAAGTTGAATGAAAAACAAATTGGGAAAAATATCTTCAACCCACATTAACAAAAAGGTCTAATTTTACTTAGAGCACCTGCGAATCCGTAAGTAAAGAACACCTAATAAGCCAGTGGAAAACGCACAAATAACAAAAAATGAAGTTTGGCAAGAGTTTCAGCCATTAACATATATGCTCAGGATCACACTAAGAAAAGTGCAAATGAAAACTATGTTTATATCAGCCCTGGCTGGTGTAGCTCAGTGGATTGAGCGCAGGCTGCGAACCAGGCATCACAGGTTCGATTCCCAGTCAGGGAACATGCCTAGGTTGCAGGCCATGTCCCCCAGCAACCGCACACTGATGTTTCTCTCTCTCCCTCCCTTCCCTCTCTAAAAATAAATAAATAAATAAATAAATAAATAAATAAATAAATAAATAAGAAAACTATGTTTATATCAGAAAGGACTGGCCAAGGAGTGGGAAAACAGACATTCTTACAAACTGGGCTGGTGGGACGCATTTCTGGAGGAACTGGCACTGTTAACATTCTAAGTGTGCATACTGTTCGGGCCAGAAGTTCCATGTCTGGAAATTGTCCTACAGACACTTACATCTGTGTGAAATAACATTTTTTTTGCAATGAAAAAACATTAAAAGTGGGATGTTCTGGAAGGAGGGAGGAGGAAAGCAGAGGGTTGGGGTTTTTAAATATGGATACAAAACGCCTCCCAAGATGTGAGCAGGGTACAGAATAGAGCGACGAGTAGGCTACAATTTATGTAGAAGAAAAAAGGGGGGGGGATGTATTTACATAATTGCTTAATTATGGAAAAAATAAATAAGAAGCTGCTAATGTTGGTTGGCTCCTGGGAGGAAGCCAAGAAGTAGGGGAGAGGGGTGGGAGAAGTATTTTCATGGCATTACTTTCTATATATTCGGAATTTTGAATTACTTGGCATTTAAAAAATATATTACCTACATATTTAAAATATAATCTATTCAAATAATTTTATTCAAAGCATATATTAAATTATTTAAAATAGAAATAAATATTGTGGACAATGATTTAAAAGATTTGCTTAATATAACTATCTCAAAAAAAACTAAAGTAAGCCTAAGAAAATTCCCCAAAAAGCTTTTTAAAGGGTTTCAGGTTGGTTTCAAAGACAAAGCATTACAGACCGGATGGAAATCACAATCTCTGCCCCTCCCCGCCTCCAGCGACCACAATCACATGTATTTCTCCCTGCTTTTGTACATTTGATGTAGATTTCTATTCCCCCCCACACACACACACAATGAATACGGTGTGATGTTATGTATTTTTGGAATGTTTCATAAAAGTTTTCACACTGTATGGTACGGAGGTCTAGATCCTGACGTTCTGGCAGCCCGTGGCTTATCTTTTGATTTTGTTTCTGGGGTCTTTCGTTACATGAAATCTTCATCCTTTCCTGTAGTAAAATTGATTCATCGTTTTCTTCTAGTGTTTGCTTTTTTGAGCCTTGTTCAAGAAATTCTTCCCTACACTAAAGCCAGAAAGATATTCTCCTGGATTTTTCCAAAGATGTATGTGTTTGCTTTCCCAATCAGATAACTGAACTACGTAGAAATTATTTTTATTTTATTTCTTAGGCATGTGATAGAGATCTAATTTTTTGTTCTATTTACAGCAAGTTGTTCCAATACCGTATACTCCCCCCTCCTCCCTGGCTCGGGTTGCACTCCACCACACCAAGGTTCCTATGCGCAGGAGCCTGAATCTGGGCTTTCTTCGGTCGCACTGATCTGTCTACTGTTGGGCTAATTCTGTGGTGTTTTGATACACTTTATAACAGGTTTTCTATCTAGTAGGGATAAATCCTGTACTTAGGGATAACTGTACTTTGTTTATAAAATTTTTTTAATGTAAAGTTCTTTTTGGTCTTTTACTCTTCCGTTAGAATTTTTGGGTCAGCTCATCAAGATCCTCTAAAATGCCTGGAGATTCTGATTAGAATTTTGTAGAATTTAAATATTAATTAGAGATGAATTCTCAATATTATGAAGTTGGGTATTCCCAACAATGATTTCAGTAGACCTCTCCATATTGTAGTCTCCATAGGTTCTTCGGTAATTTATTTTTAAAAATATTCATTTATTTTAGAGAGAGGGGAAGGGAGGCAAAAAGAGAGGGAGAGAGACATTGATTGGTTGCCTCTTGTATGCACCCTGACCCAGGGCCAAGCCCACAACCTTGGCATGTGCCCTGACCTGGAATTGAACTGGTGACCTTTCGCTTTGCAGGAGGACGCTCAACCAACTCAGCCACACTAGACAGGGTCTCTTCAGTAATTTATTTTGTGACTTTATTTGTAAGGGAATTGCACATATTTTATTGGATTTAGTCTTAGGTACCTGATATTTTCATTGTTATTGTGAATTGGATCTTTTCCTTCTACATTTAAGTGGTTGCTATTAGTGTAGAGGGCATTGGTAATTTCTGGATGTTGAACTGGTAAACCACATCCTCATTTCACTCTTACTAATGGTTTTTTTAACATGTAGAGTCTCTCAGACAAATGATGATGATTTTTGTCCTTTTCTTTCCAATTCTTATAATGTGTTTCTTTTTCTTGTCTTACTGCATTCGGCTAAAATCTCCGTTTTTACAGTGCTGAGTAGTAGCAGTGGTAGCAGGCAATTTTGCTTGTTCCCGACTTTAAGAAGAGTATTCTAATGTTACCCCAGTAATGGTTGCCGTGTGGGAGTGTGGTAGATACACCAGGGAAAGAAAGTTTCCTTCTTTCCCTCTATTTCTATTGCTCAGCATTTTCTATTTCTACTTTCTGTTTTCTATTTCATTGTTTATTATGAACAAGTATTGAATTTTATCAGGTAATTTTTCTGCCTATTGAAATAATTTTTCCCCTTGATATGAGTTCATACAGTGATTTTTTTGGATTGATTTTCTGCTGCTGAAATATCCTTGCATTGCTGGAGTAAACCCATCTTGATTGCAATGCATTATCTGATTAAATGCTGAATTAAATTTATGACTATTTTATTTAGAATTTACGCACCTGTATTCAAAACTGAATGTATCTTCTCCTGTAATGTCCTTGCCCAGTTATCAATGTTACACATGTCTCTTAAAATGAGTTGGGTAGCTTTCCTTTTTTTTTAAACTATTTTCTGAAATGAATTGTGATAAAGTAGGAATTACATGTCTCTTGAACTTTTCTGAAAATGTGTGTGGTCCCTTTGTCTCTGAGGGGGTTGAGTTGCAAGGTATGTGGTTAGGGATTAAAAGTGGGGATGTGTGAGGAAAGGGGGGAAGTTTTAAAATGTAATTCCGTGTCTTCATGGTTATCAATCTATATGCACATTGAGTCAGTTTTTTACATGTTTCCATAAAAGTATCCACTTGACATAAAATGGTCAGTTTTTGTCATAAAATTGTTCATAGCATTCACTTATGCTTTTATAACATTTAAATACATCTGAAGTCACGCCCCGTTTTGCGTTCTTAACATTGACCTTCAGTAATTTGTAAGCAGTTTTCATATTCAACTATTCTCATTTTATTTATGCTTGTTTTTGTTTCATATTTTCTGTTTTATATGTGGGACTCTGTCTTTCACTGCTTTAAAGATTTTAAACATTTTCCATTTAAATCCTTGTCAGACGTCCCTATTGTTTTCAGTCTCTCTGGAGTGGGTTCGTCTGCACAGGGGAGACCAGTTGGCTGTTGTTTTTCATATTAATTTTTTTAAAGATTTTATTTATTTATTTTTAGAGAGGGAAGGGAGGGGGGGAGAGAGAGAGAGAGAGAGAGAGGGAGAGAGAGAGGGAGAAACATCAATGTGCGGTTGCTGGGGGCCGTGGTCTGCAACCCAGGCATGTGCCCTGACTGGGAATCAAACCTGCGATGCTTTGGTTCACAGCCCGCGCTCAATCCACTGAGCTACGCCAGCCAGGGCTTTCATATTAATTTTGAGTGCTTTGGAACTTTGGTTGGTGAGCTTGTCTTAAGGAGGGGACCTTTGCTTGCTTGTTTTGATTTCTCTCTTCCTCTCCTGACCTCTTCCGGTCTCACAGCTTTACAGCTGGTTCCACCTTCAGGTTCCCCAGATTCCCGGCTCATTCTCTTACACTGGGGGCTTGGGTTCCTGTCCCCCGGTGATACTGGAGTTACCGGGGAGCCTGCCGCTGGGCCTGAGGGCAGCTTGGCACGGGTCCTGCTGTGAGATGATATCATCTCCGTTTGCAGCCAGAGACGTATGGGGGTGAGAGCTGTTCTGGGTTCTTTGGGCAGTAGGTAGTAGATGGGGGGTGGGGGATGGGGGAACACAACTTAGTTTCAGCCCCTGGCTTCTAGCACAGAGCCTGGCTCTGGACCCACACAGCCCACCAGACACTTTTACTTCCTTCCTTTTGGAATCAGCCTCCCACCTCCTCGGTTGTGCTCTGACCCCAGAATCCAGCCTCTGCTTGGTGCTTTTTGTTTCTATTCCTTGGAATGAAAAGTCACATATTTTTCAGACCCATAGTCAGATGCGTTATCCATTGCACCACTGGCTCCATACTAGAAAAGTCATGTATTTTTGCGCATGGCTGTCTCTTTGTATTTCTCTTTATCATGCCTGTGTGTTTGTGGGGTGGGGGAGGGAAGCGGAGAGCTACACCACCAACGTGGCCAGGAATCCCTTACCTTGACCACAACCTGTGATAATTCACACTCCTGGTTCTCTTTAACAAAAGAACCAAGCTTGTCACGTGGCCTGAGAAAAGCAAAGGGAGGATTCCTTTGACATGCTCTTGAATGGGATCTACTTGACTCTTTCCACTCATGCCTTCCCCCTCTCTCATTCAGACCAGGAGAAGCTGGGGCAATGGAGCAACCTGGGGGGTCGGGAACAACTCCTGTCAGTCTGAGAAAGTGGCTCTGCAGTGGGATTGCAGAGCACTCACTCACAAACACTAGATAGGGAGGGTTGTGGTTTTCAGCAGGAACTAACTCCAGCCAAGCCCACCCACGCAAACCCCCCACGCGTTCAGTCAGCCAGGCGTGGCTCCACCCTCTGTGGCTGAATTCCAAACACACACCAGCAGCTCCAGCTGTTTTTTCCTAGAGTCTTTTCCTGGAAAAGCTGTCCCTTTCCCAGTCTTTTATGTAAATCACATGCCTTTAGGTGGACAGTCCGGTCCGGTCCTTCCAAGCTCCAAGCAGACCTATTGTCTCACATCTTCCTGAGCGTCAAGTCCAAGCAGGTTTCTCTCTAGGAGTTTCAGCTGATGACAGGAACAGGTCTCAAGCCCTGTAAACCTTCTGTCCTCTTCCTGGGCTCTGTGACTTTCATATCAAAGGGAGAAGCTCTGTGCATCTCAGCTCCTAGTAGTGGACACAGAAGGCAAGCGAAGTGTGGCAGATGAGTTCACCATAAAGCATTAAACGGACAGTTGACAATGGCGCAGTGGAGCAAACAGAACCAGGTTTTTTCAGAGAAAGATAAGACAGATAAAAAATGTCAACAAACTCCACATGTTTTAAATTTATTTATTTATTTATTTTCTAATGTCACTGAATTCCTTGCAGTGATCCTGGTTGATAACATTCCGTCGGTTCCAAGCGTACATCTCCATAACACGTCCTCTGCGTACTGCATTGCGTGTTCCCCACCCCGAGCCAAGTCTCCTTCCGTCAGCGTGTAGTTGACTTCCTTTCCCTCTGGTAATCACAACTGTTGTCTGTGGCTGTGAGTGTTTGTTTGTTTGTCTTGCTTGTTCATTTGGTTGTTTTCAGTTTCATAATCCCACATGGGAGTGAAATCATATGGTTCTTGACTTCTTCGGTCTGACTCATTTCGCTTAGCGCGGCACTCTCAAGACCCATCCCTGTTGTTACAAACGGCAGTGTTTCATTTCCTCTTACGGTTGACTTGTGTGCCAATGTCTAGATGCACCACGCCTTCTTTACCCAGGCATCTCTCTAAGGCTGTTTCCTTATCTTGGCCGCCATGAATAATGCTGCAGTGAACAAAGGGATACATAAATATATTTATTTTCTAACCCAACAAACAAACCTTTATTAAGCATCTTCTGAGGCATGAGGCCCACAAACTCGGAGAGGCTGTGACGTGAAGAAACCACCAGAACAATGCACGCAAGACAGTGAGGCTTCTCGAAAGACAGTGCTCTGACCTCTACCCTTTCTTGCCCAGAGAGGAAACTCAGAGACCTAGTGACTATTGCCACCAAAACTTTCCTCCGTCCCCACAAGCTCATGGCCATGCTTCAGAGTCTTCGGGAGTATTACCCAGACTTGACTGTGATTGTGGCTGATGACAGCAAGGAACCTTTGAAAATTAATGACAGCCGCGTGGAGTACTACATCATGCCCTTTGGGAAGGTATGTCCCTCCCAGATGGGGAGACACAAGAGGGCCCCAGAGTTAGGTGCCACCCTGGATGGGGCTGCTTCAGTGGTCTTTCCAAGGAAGCCCGGTCCTAAGTGGGAAGGAGTAAGACTCTTCTCTGGGTCCCCTCGCTGACTCCAAGTTCACAGAGAAATCAGGCCACTCTCACTGTTCTGCACTGACAGGGCGGCTAATTTGACTTTCCTCTCGCTGGGTGTGGAAGTTGACTGAGGTCCTTCTAAGTGATTTGAGGTGTCTGACATCCCGAAGAGTCCTCCCATATGGCTCCAACAGCACAGAAACTTCTCATCCCTGTGATTCCACCCCAGCTGGAGCGGCTCTCTCTGTCTCTCTCTGCCACACACCTCCCTCCAAAGACACACAGAAGGAAGTGGATACCGTACATACCAGCGAGTCCCTCCTTCCAACATCTGCTAGGGAACATAAGGAGACATGGAAGGAGAGCCGCAGAGATTCTATCAGATGGAAAAGGGCTTCACTCCATCCATACTGGCCACAGGGCCACGAAAGGGCTTTCTAGTCTTTCCATCTTTGATCCACAAAGTCCTGGTCCTTCTTCCAGTGTCTCTGAGACTTGGACTCTCTTGAACCCAGTAGCTCTGAACGACAGTTGTATATTGGATTCATTCCCACAGAGCCTGACTTAATTCATCCGGAGTGCAGCCTAGTTATTGGGAATGAGAAAGCTCCCCCGTGTGATTATTCTCATGGTGACCACTGATCGAGCCTCATTCCACCTGCAGGGCTGGTTTGCCGGTAGGAACTTGGCCATATCTCAGGTCACCACCAAATACGTGCTCTGGGTGGATGATGACTTGCTCTTCAACAACAAGACCAAGATTGAGATGCTGGTGGATGTTCTGGAGAAAACTGAGCTGGATGTGGTAAGGGAGGGTTGCCAGCTTTATCTCGGTTGCAACCTGTAGAAACAACCAAGAGAGGGGAGGAGTGGGGAAAGGAGGAGAGGACAGTATGTGAGGGAAGAGGAGAAGAAAGAGAGAGGAGGGGAGGGAAGGAAGGTGAGGGAGAGGCCCGTGCAGGAGATGAAGGGCCAGTGCAGCTCTGGGGCTCAGAGCATCACGCCAGGGCTCGGGGGACGTGCAAGTTCTGTTTCTGCCTCCTTACTTTTCCGGGAGAAAATGGTAGCCCCACCCAACCCGCCATTGTTTCATCTTTCAAACGACGTGTCCGTGCATCACTTCTAACCTCCTCCCTGGGGTGGCGGGGGTGAAAGAGCGAGCAGTGCTTTGGTTCCGTCCACACCACGTGAACGTAAGTGTAAATGGTACAAAGCTTTAAAAGCACACTTATCCCTCATGACATTTTAAGAAGAAGAAAATGATAGAAACATCAAAAGTCAATGCACATGCAGAAAAGAGAAGAAAAAGGTGACAGTAGGCAATGGTACTGTATCGTATTCCGGAACTTTGGGAGAGGGCAGATCTTACATCTTTTCCGCACGCACAATGATACTGACGTTAAAGCGACAGATAGGTCAGTTCGCTTGACTGTGGTGACCTTTTCACAATGTGTATATATGTCAAAACATCAGGCTGTATACCTTAAATATATACAATTTTAACATGTCAAAAGTATCTCAACAAAAGCTGTTAAAAAAAAAAGAAAGAAAATGAGTGCCATTGTGACCACAGCCAACTCCTACCCTAGACAGACGGTCCCCAGAGCATCCAGGTGACGGCTCCGGTCCCTCAGCTACTCTTCCAGAGACCAAATCAACAGCATCTGAGCTGGAACTTGACCCTGCCTCCGAGGCCATCCTGGACCAGCTTCCTTCTCTTGTTGCTCCATCACCCTCGGGTCTCAGCTGCAAGGCCAGAGGAGAAGGGGAGTGAAGAAGCAGAAGACCATTTTATTTTAAAAATGTGGTCTATCTAAATCATGGCCTGTCAGCCAGGACTTAGCCACATAGTCAGACCTTGCAAAGGAAATGGGGAAGTTACTTCTTTAGCTGGATAGTGAACTACCTGTATCTTAATATAATGCACTTAAAACTCAGATGGTTCATTTATGAAGAGGAAGGAGGAAAGAACAGGTGGTAGGGGTAGCAGTAGGCTTTGCTATGCCATCTCGAATGACAATGATGGTTCAGGAATAGATGTACTCTCTTGTCCTGTTCTGCGTGGGCTCAGGTATGTAAGTGCCCGTGTCCCCCACGAGTGCAGAGACAGCTGCTCAGAGAGATGAGTGGGGAGCAGAGAATGGGCGGACAGACTGCAAGAAGCTGCAAGAAGCCCAACAGGGGAGACCCCACATAGGGACCACTGAGCATGTGGGCTCTTGCCTGCACTCAAATACTGCTCCTCCTAATGGAAGGGAGTGATTACCTTCTTCTGGAAAGGACGAGCTTGCTTGTAGGCTAAGCAGAGCAGAGAACTTGTCTGCCCTTTCGACTGGGTATAAGTGCTTTCTGCTCTCACCAACCAGATTTTCTGGGGGGAGTAGGAACGAAGGATCAAAGGACCCCGCAGTCTGTGCTGAAGGCTGTGGCTACAATAGCAAGGAGAGAGTAACTGAGGGACAGTATGAAGGGCAGATAGAGAAAGGGTGTGATTCTTGCTGTAACTGAGGTTCAGTCCTCGCAGAGGCAAGATGGATGTTGCAACTGTGTTCTCTAACGTGGATCTCTCTGCCCGCCATGCTAGGTAGGCGGCAGTGTGCTTGGAAATGTGTTCCAGTTTAAGCTGTTGCTGGAGCAGGGTGAGGATGGCGACTGTCTTCACCGGAGGGTAGGATCTTTCCGGCCCGTGGATGGCTTCCCCACCTGCATGGTGACTAGCGGTGTTGTCAACTTCTTCCTGGCCCACACAGACCGGCTGCTGAGAGTCGGCTTCGACCCCCGCCTGCAGCGCGTGGCTCATTCAGGTGGGGCGGCTGGAGGAGGGAGGGCGGCCACTGGGTGGTGAACTGACCTTAGAAGTTTGTTCTTTCCGGAGCATGCTCCACTGATCACAGCCGCTTGCCCGGCGACCATGAGTTTCCCTTTCCTTTCCCCCCAAATTAAGGAGCTCCTGGCCTCTCTTGGCTCCCTCTTCACCCTCTCCCTGACTTCTTGCCCCTTGCAGGCTGTTCCTGCTTATCTGAGGCACCCTTCCTCTTCATCACCCCCTCCCCTCAATGGCTCTGTCCACGCCCTCTTTCCCCACTCTGCTTCCTATTCTCATTTCCTCTAAAATCCTTTCCTATTTATCTGCAACTGGTTAACTGCCCTCCCTCTTTCCCCTCTTATTCCCTCAGTCCTGGAGTCCAGTCTGTCCAGCTGGAACACTAATCTGGGTTTCTCTGCCTCTCTGCCCATATCTCTGTCTGAGAAATGACCTTATTGATTTCCTTCCAAGTCAGCTCAGCCAGGTGGCTCTGCAGGAGGCTGAACCTCCCCGAAGGGTACAAACTGTGTCTCCTCCCCCTGACTCGTCCCAGACCTGGAGTGTGGCCCTGGGTCTCTGGCTGAAGCTCCCATCTCCTTCTCCTGCTCTCCCTCTCTTTGGCAGAGTTCTTTATCGATGGTCTCGGGAGCCTGCTCGTGGGGTCCTGCCCAGACGTGATCATAGGTCACCAGGCCCATGCGTCAGAGGTGGGCCCGAAGCTGGCCGCCCTAGAGAAGACCTACAACAAATACCGGACCAACACCAATGCCCAAATCCAGTTCAAGCTGGCTCTCCACTACTTCAAGAACCACCTCCAGTGTTCCACGTAAAGGTGTCCAGACATCGGAAAAGCACCAGGTCAACCGGTTGTTGGTGTCTGGAGCAGTGGGGCCAATGGCCAGGACACCAAACAATGGGCTCCTAAAAAGATGAACATTATAACAAACCACATAGTGTGTAGGGCAAATGGAATGGATTCAGTTACTGGAAAGACCAATTGAAGGCCAGCGGTCATTAGCCCCAATCACTCACTGATCAGGGCAATGGAGACCATATTAATGACGGTTATTTATTTGTTTGATGCCTCACTGCTGATGAAGCATTTGCATATACAGTGTCTCACATCATTTCCTTAGATCTCACAGGAAGGAGGGTTCGTATCTTCAGTCAAAAGACAGGCTGGCTGCTGGCTGAGGGTTATTTGGTGGCAATTATGTAACAGCCAGAGCGTCAGCTTCAGCATCACTGTCCTCCACACGTTTTTATTTGGTCCTACCCTATGGATTCAGATGATGGGAATAGCCCCTGGTCCTTGCCTTGAGGAGGTCGTAGCCCGGTTCAGTTCAGCCTACTAGCACCACTGGGCAGCCAGAGTCAGAGGATCAGAGGAGGGAGAAGTCACGTGGCCCAGGCACATTGATATGTGGATGGCCCTGTGGGGTGAGCTTATAGGAGCCTGGAAGATGGATGGGATTCAGGCAGTTGGGAGGTGGGAGGGGGGCAGTGGGCAGTCTGCTGTCTGCTGAAACAAAGGTTTTCCTGGCATCAGACTTGCTACCACAATGACACATTCCAGAATGCCAAGGATTGAACTTGGATCCCACTCTCAGGTGTGGTGATAAACAATATGATTGTGGTGGCAAGGCACTCAGTTCCTGGGGCTTGAGACCAGTTACTGACGACTCAAGACCCATGTCACCTATGGCATGGGGCCATCATGTGTTGCTGAGAAAGGCGCTCGGTCATCTTTGGAGCCCACAGGCTCTACAACTGCTGACCTAGCCCCCCCTTTGTGGTTTCCTGTCTTTCTTATGGAAGATCGCCGAGGGTAGTTCAGGATCTCTGAGGACATGTCTGTGAGCTGTTAATAAAATTTCATGAAAAGTATTTCAGGCCCTGGCTGGGTAGCTCAGTTGGCTAGAGCGTTGTCCTGATACACCAAGGTTGTAGGTTGGATCTCTGGTCATGACACATATAGGAGACAATCAATGAGTACATAAATAAATCGATACAACAAATTGATACACACACACATCAACGGTCAAATAAATTTCAAAAAAATGGCAATTCACATTAGCATAGTAAAGGCTCTGAGAAGTTCTGCAGTAAAGAAATCGGTTTAACTTTAATTCAGCATTTCTCAGATACGGATATAGACTGGCAATCATTTTTTTCCCCAAAATTGGAATTGAACACATAGACCTCTTTCCATTGTTGTCACAAAGATTCTATGGAGCCCCGACTGGTGCGGCTCAGTGGATTGAGTGCCGGCCTGCAAACCAAAGGGTCACCGGTTCCATTTCCAGTCTGGACACATGCCTGGGTTGCAGGCCAAGTCCCTGATGGGGGGTGCATGAGAGGCAGCCACGCATTGATGTTTCTCTCCCTCCCTTCCCCTCTCTCTAGAAATCAACAAATAAAAGCTTTTAAAAAGATTCTGTTGCGAAAGCTTTTCTAGCTTTACCTAACACGTGCAGTCACTTCATGTGATACTAGCGCGTGCATCGTATGGGCAGTAATGTCAGGCATTACTCACTGGACAAGTGACAGGACAAGGCTCTCAAGGTCCAGGCAGTTCTCACTCAATGCCGTTCTTGCTAAGTGTTGTATACAATGCAGCACACTATTTCGCGGGTGCCGCTGTAGTCAGAGGAGCTTCACCCAAACCCAACCAGGTAAGTTTAGCCAACTGCGAAGAAGAAATCAACATTAATATTAACAAGGAGTATATTTAAGCAGTGGCTCAGCCTCCTTTCCGGGAGACAGAGCTCTGGGTATGAATCCCGTCTCCGAAACTACCTAGCAACAACCGTTCCTCTTTCTTGAACAGGACACCCCAGGGGCGAACCCCTGGAGTTGGGGAGCATTCACAAACCTGGGGGTGGCCATAGGAGTTAAAACTCACCAGTTATTATCAGTCAGACTTTTAAAGAAACTGAATTGCCCAGGAGACCTCAAAAACTTACAGGTTTTCTGTT